>CAJJDN010000040.1:21852-90944 GCA_905182985.1 Paramecium sonneborni
AACCAGATATTTAAAAAATAAAAGAATAATGATAATATATATTAATAGATATTATTGTAAATATGTGTAAGATATTGAAAATTATAAAAATTTATAAATTATTAAAAAAAGTTTATCTCAATTTCTTCAATTAATATGCATTAAAAGATTGAATTTCAATTTCGTAGGAAGAATTTTAAATTGTGAATTTTTATGTATTAATTTTTTGAGACACCTCTCATCATTACTGCCTTGCCTTAGTTCATAGATTCTTTTCGAATCATTTTAAGCAATAAAAAAATGAAATCAATAAGCAAATATAGAAAAATTAGTATAAGTTAAAGATTCAGATATACTTGAAGGAGATTCCTTGATAATTGAGAACTTTAGCTACCCATAAATAAACTTTACTTATAAATAGTAATTAATAATAGAGAATTGATAGAGTAAATATAAAATAATATTCCTTAAATTGTCTAAATCTTTCTTTTTTATCTCTATTTTGTCTCTATCCTCATTTTCTATTTTGAGAGATTGATCATAAAATTATTTATTACCATCTTAGTTAACATACATTTAAAATTGGCTTTTATAAAAATTTTATATTATTTTAAATAAAATTAATTAATCCAATAAATGTTTGAGTTAATGATAAATAGCGTAAATAAAATTTTTATAATTATGTTTTTATCTTTTAAAATTATCATTTCATTTTCAAAAAAATAATAAATTGCTAGCACGTTTTTCTTAATTGTTTTTGCATTTTAATTAAGAAATCTTTAGAACCTGAGGTATTAATTGCTTTATAAAAACGATTAGCAAAGTGGAAAGCAATAAATACATATGAATAAAACCTAAAGTTATAATATTTTAGGGTGAAAGATACATTTCAGCAGTTTTCGTATAACAAATCAATGTCAGAGTAAATATTGATAATATTCCTTCAATTATCAAAGATACATATTTTTCTGCTTTTGAACATTACTTGTATTTGAAAATAACCAAACATTAACTTAAATTGATTATAAAAATAAGCAAACTTTATAACATTTATTATTTTTAGAAGAATACTAAAACAAAATGGAATATTGATGTCCTTACCATATCTAAAGTGATAAACTAAATGTCAGATTTTTTTTTGATATTTTTATTTTTTAATTAGGATTGAATTGATTTCAGAATGAAATTGATAAAAGTGATTAAAATTAGAAATGATATTAGGTTTGAAATTACATTTCTAAAATTGTTAATAGGATGGTTTTGAATAGATAAGAATATTTTAAAAATCAAATCCCATGCATTTAATTAAATAAGCTATCTGATTGAATTTTATGAAGAAAAGTATCTCATTTTAATAAATAATTTAATGTTGTAACTTATCATAAGTATTGAGGATAGGATAGGAGTAAGGATTTTAGATTTTGTGGAATTGAGAATCTATAAAAAATTTTTATATGCCCTTAATTTAAGATATAATTAAAACAATTTTCCAGCACAAGCAAAAAATGCTACCATCAAAAAACATTAAAAAATTTAAGGGAAAATATTAGTCAAAAGATCAATTTCTATATTATACAATTCAAATTTTCCAACTAATTAGATTTAAGTTTAATTCTAATATCCTGTGATGAATTTCAAAAAATCATCAATCTGAAGGAAATTTATATAAGATTACACTGATAGCATATCCTAAGCTTCAAAGTAAAGGAAAAGATTTTCAGGATAATCAACATTGATAAATTTAAAATACGATTGATACTAAAGTACATTGAAGGTTTCAATGAATATAGAGCTTTCTCCGGAAAGTAAGGAAATTGATGCAATTGAAAGAGCACCTATAATAAAACCTTTATTGGACTTTTACATAGTTATTGAGGTTTGCTTGTTTTTTTGAGAGAGAATTTTAGGTATTTCAAGCAATATGGTTTGATTATTATTTGAAATTGTTTGATTATTTTAGTTAGTAATTTCTTGATCAAGTTAAACTATTAGATTTGGTTTAGATTCAAGTTATACAAATATATCTATAATCACTTGATATTCAATAAATTGTAAATCAGATGATATGTCTTTAAGAGACTCTACTATGATTTTATAATCCTGAGTATTTAAATTTGCGATTGTTATAGTAAACATTTGATTATTTATTTACGTTGTCTAATCTAATTTTACTTCTTGATCAAATTTAATATGAATAGTCTACTGAGAAAATATTTAATTAATATAAACAAGTAGCATACGTGGTTTTTAAGAAAATACACATTCATTATTTCTACAAGCCATTTCAAATAATATTGGTTCATTTTTTTATTCTAATAATCCTTAATTTATGTTCGGATTATTTGAATTTGTTTTATTATTATTAATAGAATTATTAGTTGAATCAGACTTTCCATTAGAGTTCGTATTATTTTTAGAATTTTATGTATCAGCACTACCTTTATCATTATCATTAGGATATTTATTATTTTCATCATTCTACTCATCTATATTGTCATTAGTTGTATTACCATTTTCATCTGTATTTCCACTTTCATCAATATTACTATTTTCATCTGTATTTCCATTATCATTAGGATTTTCTTATTCTTCATTATTAGATATTTGATTACATGAATTATCAACTAATTGATAATTTTCTATACATTCAGAGCAAATACCTTCATTGCATATAGAACAGTATTATGTACATTAAAATTCACAGTTGTAGCATCCGTCAAATTGAATATCATTACCATCATCACAATTTTCAAAATTATTAATAACAATTCCATCTCCACAAAATGGTTAACATTCATTCATGTTGACTTAAAATCCAATTTGACATTAAAAGCATTAAAGTAGATTACAATCTACACAATATTATTGGCATTAATAATGACAATTTACACAATTACTGTTATTTATATCATCACATTATTCATTAGAATATGGAATAACTAAATTATCTCCACATAATGGCTCACAGATATTATTTGAATTTAAAATTAAACCTTGAATACAAGAAGTACAGATGCCAAATATGCATTATTCACAAAATTAATCACATTAATATTTGCAATCATAACAACCATCAAATATATAATTGTTACCATCATCACATTATTCATTCATACCTAGTATTGAGTCTCCACATTGAGCATATCCATCTTTCACATATGTAATTTCAAGAAAATGCTCTTAAATGCATTAATTATTAAATAAATAACTTCTATTCTAACATAAATAACATCTTCCATTATAACAATTTAGACAATTTTTATCACAATTATGATTACATTCAAAATTATCATTTAAAATTTGTGTTCCTGAACTATAACATATGTCTTCCCCAATTATTATACCTTCTCCAAGTTAAGGTAAACATTTAGTTCCATAATATCCTGATTAACATTATATGCAATAATCCTCAATACATAATTGACAATTCTTCACACAACTATTTGACATAATTACACATATCTATTTAAATTAATCTAAATAAGCTAAATCTTGACATACTAAACAAGTATAGTCTATCTAAATTTTACAATAATCAATAAATTAACTTAAGAATGTAGATTATTGAATACAAAATTCATTATTCTAAGATAAATAATATCCATTTGAACAAACCTAACAAATTCCGCATTGACATATCAAACAATTAGAATCACATAATAATTAACAATTGTTTAATTGAAGTGAAATAGGTTTACATTGATATAAATACAATTCAAAACCATCTATACATTCCTAACATCGTCCTTTAATACAATCAATGCAAGTATGTGAGCATGAAAATTGACATTAATGACATCCATCACCATATAGAATATTACCATCGTCACATTATTCATCAATAGTGACTATATTATCACCACAAATAGAATAACATAAATAATCAATTATTTTGTAACCAGTTTTACAATTCAAACAACCTTTTCCAAACATATCACATTATTCACAAGAAGTTTGACACATAGGTTTAAAATTTTAACATCCTTTATATGGTAATATAAAATTATCATTACAAGATGGATCTTAATTTACAACACATAAGTCATCTACCAAATTATATCCAGTCACACATTCTAAACAATTACCATATCTACAAATTTTACACTTTGATCCTTAATAACATTCAAATTGACAATTACTATTGCATCCATCATTATTGAATGTATTACCATCATCACATTCTTCTGAAAACCCATATGGATGTGATACCACTAAACCATCTCCACAAATATTAATACAAAAATAAGCTAATGGTTTGAATCCAATAAGTTCACAATCTATACATTTTCTATTAATATAATCACATGAAGAACATGCTCCTTTACATTCAAATTTACAATTTACGCAATCATTTTAATAAATTCCAACTCCATGATCACAATATTCATTTCCAACAATTATCCTATCTCCACAGATTTCTTAACATTCAAATGGTATTACATTTGGATTTATTTCCCATCCTAAAGTAGCACATTCAAAACACTCTCCTTTAATACATTTTGTGCATTATTTTTAACATTAATATTAACAATTAAAACATCCATCATATGCAATAAAATTTCCATCATCACACTATTCATTTCCTGATATGATTCCATCTCCACAAATACTATCACAAGGTAATATTGTTGTTGAATCACAATTTATACAATATGATGGACATTAAAATTAGCAATTATAACATAAATCATCCAAGACATTATTATTATCTTCACATTATTCAAATCCTACTATTTGAGTATCCCCACAAATTGGTTAGCATTCTCCTAATACCATAGTAAATCCTGAATCACAACTATTGCAATTACTATTATGCCATATTAATAATGTACCACTACATTTCTTATAGCATTATTTGAGTAAGCTATTTTCAATAGAAGGACAACCTAAAATAAATAGTAACACTTACTTATACAAACATTATTCACTTCTTAAAAACCAGGTTAACATTTACATTATAACCCTTTTAAAATTCTATTTTGATTTGAATTACATAAAAGGCAATCATTTTTTGTACCTCCAAAACAAGTTAAACATGATTCATGACATTATTAACATTTCTTTAATCCATTAAAAAAGAATGTTCCTTATTAACATTAACATGTTTAACCTACCTTTTCTATAAATTAAACATTCTAGCATGTTTAACATTCATTAGCAGTTGGTCCAATACAAGTTTTACATATGGAATGGCATGGTATACAATTTTAATTTAAATTATCCAAATAAGACCCATCCTCACATACACATTAACCATTTAATATTTTTCTATTAGAAAGTTATTGGCATTTTAGACAATGAGTTTGACTTATACATTAACTACAATAAAGTGGACAATCAAAACATTAATTTGATTGCTGATATTGATTTTCTTTACAAACACAACTACGTTATGTCCTTACATATGTAGATTTACATGTTAAACAATTAAGTTATGATTTACATGTTAAACATTATTGAGGACAATCCAAACACTATAAAGAGTATTTATCATAATATTAATGAATTAAACAATCTTCTTAAAATTTTACTATATTAGAATCATATGTACTATTAAATTAAGTACAAACATATTAATCTAAGCATTCTAAACAAAAAGGTTAGCAATGATGAACAGCTATATAATAATTATAAAAACCACAATAGGCAGTAATTGGTTCATTATTTAAGCCAAAACATTCCCAAGAAATAGTAAGAGTATTTGTATAATGAATGATTTTTTCATAAACTTTATCTATTCTTGTTCCGTCATTGAATATCTTGATGTAACTATTTCTTGTTTTTTCAATAGGTGAATTATTTTATATGGTATAGATGAATTTCCCATTTAAAGGAAATGATGGACCATAAATAATATAAAACCCAATAGTTATGCTATGATGAGGATTAATAATTGTATGAGATCTTTAAAATTTAGCTTAAGCCCAAACATATTGTCCTCCAAATACTCTATATCCTTGAAAATAGGAAAAGTAAATATCTTGTCCTTTTAAGAAATTATTTCCATTCTGGGATATTAATGTATATTATGAATATTAGCCAAGATCTGTAGCAGCATCAATATATTCTTATATTAAATAATTGGAATCTTTAATGATAAATGAATTTGATACGTGGAGTTTCAGCATCATAATCATGGCAATATGTACCAACAATTTTTTAATATGGTTAATCGCAAGCCTCTATACATGTACCATCTTTGTAGATGTAATAATTAATTTAGCATTTTGAACATTAGAATGGTACTTCACATATTAAACATGGTTAAGGACAATATCCTGAAGTAATTAAAAGAGATTTGATTCCCCATCCAGCTGAATTATCACTTATGTTATATATAAATATTTACGTATAATTTCCGATTATTGAAATCGAAAATTCATCAGCATAAGGATTGATGTAAGCATAAGTGATTAAATCATATTAAGTACATTAAGTGTAAGTTAAATATGATTGTAAGCTGTAGTTATCATATATTGTGAATTTATGAGATTAAATTCCAGTAGCATCTTTATAAATTGATCCATAATATTGATTGTTAATATAAAACTATATCCCACAATTTGTAGGAATATCATTAAAAAGTACAATTTAAATCTTTATTCCAAATAAATAAACTCCTTAAATTGAAGATTGAACTTCATTTATAAATCTTTATATGCCATAATTAAATTTAAATATACCATAAATTTAGTATTCCTAAATTATCTCAAAGTTTGATGTTTAAATGTGTTAAAAATCAAAGATTGTTGACCAAAATTTCAATTAAGTTGAATGTATATTCTAGAATTAACAATTTAAGAATGTATAAACTTAAATAATATAATATTTAATTTACCAGGAAAACTTTAACAAAATCCATTATTATAATATGCAGAATAAATGTCACATATTGGTTTGCAACCATTAATTTGAGAGTGAAATAAATTTGATTAACAAAGGGGACAAATATTATTAGTAGGAATTCCATAATAACAACTAAAACATTAATCGAACTAGGGACCAGTACAACTTAAACATGATGGATAACATTTAAATGCCTAATTCAATCTTGAAATATAAATATTTCTCATATAAACTGATCCTTAATCATTATTAGATGAAGTGAATTCAAAATTATCTTAAATTGTGTTTGGTATACTGATATTTACTGTTTTAATATCCACATTTAAATTATCACAAATACTTGACATTATTGGATATATTTATGGAGATATATAATTGAAAGTAAATGTCAATTGCTATCCTATATTGAGTATCACAGCTTCATTATTCCAAGTACCTAAAAAAATTAAATCAAAAGTCATAATATCTCCTGCTATGAATAGCATTTATTCATAATATTTAGCTGTAGGATTGCTCTTACATAAAGCTATATAGCTTGTAAATGGTGAAGCACATGTGATAAAATTAGCTGTCATTTAGTAATCATCAGGCATAACAAAATAACCTGAATAGATATATGCTAAGGGTTGATACGTTTCTATAAATTTTTCGTTTGATTTCAGCAATCCCTTAACCACTTACCATTTAGATTTGGTTGTTTCAATTAGAGACAAGACGAGGAAACTAATCACAAAAAATGAATATTACATATTTTTAATAATATTTCTAAAATTCTATAAATATTTTTTAATAGATAAAAATTTATTTTTGTATTATGTTGAATCTCACAATTGAAAATATAAATGAAATCTTAGATAATTTTCATATCAACATATACAAATGTTCTAATTACTTCATTTGGAAGTAGTGTAGACAATAATTTTACAAATTAATTTTTATAATTTTATATTGATGTAAATCTTTATTCAATCTCAAAAAATATAATTTAACAATTACTTTTTATAAACTCATTATGACTACAATTTAATTATTAAGAATCGATCATTCATTGTAAAACTATATAACAAACTCAATAATAATATATGAATTTACTCAGAATTATAACCACAATTTACAAAAATGAAGAATCTTAAATTAAAAAAATTTGAAATTAATATTCTGATTATATAGAAGAATACATTAAAATTAAACCAATTATTAAAACTACTTAATTATTTAATTCTTTTTAGGTACCCTTATTATATACAAAATCGAAATTTTAATTTGATTAATTCTAAATTTGCTATTTTAATCAAGATTAATTGTAAAATAAATCAAAAAAGACAAATACTTACTCAAACTAATATTTCTATTTAAGAAATAAGATAATCTTCATAAAACTAAATGAATAAATTTTATTTTTCTTTTGACATAAATAAAATTGAATAGCTTTAAAAATATTCATTCTTTGATTACACAAAATAAAAATATCCATAAATCTCTCAAAATTAATAATTTTTTTTCATTTATTTTTATGAATAAAATGTTATTAATAGAAAATTTGATGGGATAACTTTTTTATATAAATTTATAATATAATACATTTATTTTATTTTATTTAGAATAAAATAATATTTTGACTGCAATTATAGACTCATTTTGTAGGCTCTTAAAAAACCAAAATATAATATTATAAAAGATGATAATGTATGCTTGTTATAAATTTTAATGATTTTTAGATAGACTTAAATAGGATTTAGAAACTTTTAGTTTATGGATTTTAACTTGAATTATTTAATTAAAATATCTAGTTTAGACATCATTCAGAATTTATAATTTTGTAATTTATATAAATCTTATGAAAAGAACTTAAGAATATACTCATAATTATATGTGATTTATAATGTAAAATAAAATACTTTTATCTCCCCTAAAATAAATTAAATTGCTGATTAAAATAATGAAGTCTTGTCCCAGATATTGTGATTTATGATAATTTTAAATCATAAAATTTTATTGATTCTAAAGAGAGAACCGATTAAAATTTTGATTATAAAATAAGTTATAATTGGATGTAATTATTTATTATGCTTAAGTTGAAGTAATTTATCGAAATAATTATAATTATATAAATAGATCAATCTAATCGTACATATTAGTTCTAAATGATCTTCTATAATATTTTATTGAATTTAATAAAGTAATTATATTTTATTAAACTATTTATTTAATAATGGAAAAGTATTCTGAAGATAAAGAACATTTATATATGGTAGCTCATTTAATACCCGATGCACCTGAAGTAGACAATTCATAAGATAGTAGATTAAACTTCATAAAAAATGTTTGTTAATATAATATTATAAATAATAGGTGTATATTTGCTTTAGCCTTTAACAATTTTTTTTGCTTTTAGCTCCAAATGTTTCAATTAAATATTCTTTTTGTTGGCTTACAGAATAAATTTGGGCTTTTTTGATAGCTATTTTTATTGCCATAAGCATAATTTGCTATATTTAATGTGAGAAGATTTAGGCAAGAAAATCTCCATAAAAATATATTATATTATTCCTTTTTACTTTAGTTGAAAGCTATGCAATTTCTGCAATCTCTTGCTTTATTGTTTAAAAATTAGAAGTTGGATGTAATTCATTATTCTATTAAATTAGACAATTTTATTTTCTTAACATTTAATATTTATATTTTTGTGGTTTCAGGATTAACTATACTGATTATAATTTAAAAAAAATATTTTGATTTCTCTTCAAAGAAAGCTATGATAATCCCTTTTATTTTAACCTTGTTTTTTGCATTGTTTGTTTTTATTATTGATTAAACCACTCTATATCCAATGCTTTTAATAATAATCTATAATTTGTACATATAATTTGATCTACATTTAATGGTCGGGCACAAAAAGGTCATTATTTTTTATATATAATAGAGATATTAATTAAGATAAGATGATTTTTTACTTGGGGCCCTCGTTTTAAATTTTGATATGGTGCCTTTTGTTTTGGAATAATTGAAATAGACCATTTTTTGCAAAAAATGACAAAATTTTAAGATCCAAAAATTCAATTCAAAATATCATATTATATAAAGCAAAATTAAAATTAATGGTCATTTTTTTCTTTTTTTATTCTTCATAGATATAAACCATAAATTTTTAATAATAGTTGTTTTACATTATAAGGTCTCAATTTGTTTTTAATTATTAAAATATGATCAAATTCGCTTTTAATTATTTTGATTGGGCATTGCTTACAAATATAATTAAAGGTTTTTATTATCTTTTTCTATTAAATTTAATTTAAAATTGATCCAAACAATCATTTTCTAATCAATTTGTTAGACAATTAAATCTTTGAAAAAAATTAATAAAAATTATCTAAAACATTTAACCCATAAATTTTCTAATAATTATTTCTGAGAAAATAAGCATTTTTGATCGATTTTTTCATTCATACTTAATTTTTAAATGAAAATATCTTATAAATCAATTTATTTATTATATTATAAGATTAATAATTATTGAAAAACAAAGAGCTATTTATAGGATTTTGGCAAGATGGATTTAATATTGGATAATATCAATATTTTGACTGCTTAAATGAATATTATTGAATAATTTTTGTCAAATGGATTTTATCTTCAGTAAAATTAAATTAACTTGATAAAGAGGCAACACAGAATGAGAATGTTTAAGAAGAAAATATAACAAAAATAAATACAATATCATTTTTTTTTTAATTATGACAAAATCTTATATAGTAATTATAGATTATTAAAAGTGGTTAAAAATAAATAAAAAATAGTTTTATAAGTTTTTGTTAAACTTATTTTATAATTGATATATAATCTAAATAATATATTCTTAATTTAAGATAGAAATGATAACTTTGTTTGATAAACAAATAAAAACTTAAATTGATTGATAAATATTTTGATTAATTAAAGTAACAGTTATAACAAAATGAAAGTGATAATAATATTCATATCAAGATTAAATATGACTAATTGATTTAATTTAATTGGTTGCGTATTTACTTATAACTTTTGAGATAAGAACATATTTAGTTTCACAACTTATAATATCTTCTTCGCTATTTTATTCATTAGGATTGTATAAGATAATTGAAGTATTAATTACATTTTAAAATGATGAGATTTATTTAGTTTAAAAAAAAGATGAGTAGGGTTATAGCATTTTTAGAAATAGACTTTTGATATAGGAATAATCTGGCATAACATAATATTTTAATGTGTCTATATATTACATAATATCTTAAAAGCCTAAAGGAAAATTTGAATATAAAGTTTAAGAATTATAATGAAATGTCTTTACCTTACCAATAATTTAAATATCTACTTTTTTACATCCCCAAGAAGGTTTCTGTAACCATGGTAATTTTTCTAAGATTGAAAAGTATAATTACAATTTCTTAAGTAAACTAAAATATATATTAAGCTTTCTAGATCATCCTTAAATCCAAGTTATTCTCCATTATGAGATTATCTGCTTGCAAAACTTAATGAACCTATAAACGTATCTTTTAAAAATGTTGAATTTTGATTAAATTTTTGTGATAAACCAAAATCAATTAGTTATATAATTTCAGGTTTTATGGTATTCTAATCATCCTAAATTTATTTTGAAAACATAATGTTTTCTGGTTTTAAATCAAGATGTAGGACATTGTTACAATGAATATTTTCTAAGATTTCAGTCATTCTCAATCCAATTCTTAATATTTATGATAATGATAATTGTTTCTCTTTGGCTACTTCTTTTAAGTTATATTGAAACAATGGAACAATAATAAACAATCTTAATAACTGTAGATAATAAATACTTATTATCTGAAGTTATTCCATATGATTTTAATTCAGGAATACCTGAAATACCCTGTAATTTTTTAAGCATTTCGATTTCATTTTTTATTTAACCTATTCCAGCTGATTTTTCTATTTTTATTGCACATAACTCTTGGGTTAAGCTATTTTCAACTTTATAGATTGTATGATCAGAGCCACACCCTATATATGAAAGAACATTATATTAAGAAGCCTCAAGATACATCGAAATCAAGTTATTATAATAAAATATATTAGAGAACATTGTTCTTGTTTAATAATTAATCCAACGGGGTTTTATTTATTATAATTATTACAATTTATGCGTATTATAATTTCACTGTTGAACAATATTATTTACAATACTTATATATGTTTTTTACTATTATTGTTTTTAAACTTTCTCTAAAAGACTTTTAATTATTCATACTAATAATCCTATCAGTATTTTTTATTAATGTAAACATACATAAACCTATTTAATTATTTTTAATTCTTGCTTTTTCTATTATCGTTTATAAAATATAGGCTTTCAAAATTATTTTAATTTAAATAATATCCATTTAATCATTCAAATATCCTTTCTTTACAAATATTAATACAAAATTTCATTTAGAATTTATTTACATCACTCTAATGAACTTTGAAAATCATAATATTTTTAATATTCAATTCAATTCATATTTTTTATTAATTCTTAACAATAAATCTTATTGTAAAATCTATTTTTGGTTATAAGAATCATCTAGTTTAAAAAAATTCAAAAAATACCTTAAAATTAAATTTTAATCTGAGAAATATTTACTTCATCTAATTATTAATTTTATGCTTTTTTTTTAATCAATTCTTTTTCGTAATTATATATAACATCTAATATCTTTAAATATTAGTGAAACTATATAGAAAATTTTTAAGAGAGTTACAACTTAGCATTTCGAATTCTAATTATAAATACTATTCTAATATCAACAATTAAATAGACTCATCTATATAATAATCAACTAATCTTTCCTTTTCCAAAAACAAATATACAACATTTTAATTTTTTTAACAAACATTCACCATCATAAAATAAATAAAATACATCATAATTTAGAATCAAAATAATAAAATAAAAAATTATCTCTCTACAAGGATTGAACTTCAATTTTTGTTTTTAAAGGGCTCTTAAAATGTATATTCAATAATTTTAAATATCTACAATTCAAGATCAATTAATTCTCATATACAACATCAAATAGCTCAAAAAAAACATAATTGATCTATAAAAAAGCACAAAATAATTTTAATAATTTCACAAATAAACTTTAACTTTTAATTTAAAATGTTAAGGCATTTAGTATAGCATATTAGAATTATTGAAATAAGAGGATTGCAAATATTTTTCCATTAAAAATTTTAAATAATTTATTCTAATAGATTTAAGACTTCTATCCTTAATACTTTAAGAAATAAATTTTATTAGTTATTTACTCTTTTTCAATTGATGAAAGAGATTCATCATATTACATTTATTAAATTTGTCAACTGATTAATTTACTTAATCTATCCACATATTTACTTATATTATATCATCATTAAGAGTGTTATGAATAATTTTATTATTCAAAAGAATCACATAAACTTATTTTAATTTAAACATATTAAAATATTAGCATTACTTATTTTTCATCTTTAACTTTTTTATTTCATCTTTAATTTTTTTAACTCTACACACTAAAATCGAACATTTCTTTAAAATTCCATTTCATTTAGTAAGTAAAATTAATATCTATGATATGCAATTATTTATATGCAAATTTCATTAAAATATAAATATCTATATAAAAATGTTTTAGTTAATTTGAATTTTAAGGTTCGAAAATATTTTCCCTATACTTATTAATCAGAAAACTAAATATAAGAACTAGAAAATTTCAACTATAATCAAATTTTAAAAATTTTATTAATATTATTAATTTGTATTATTTTCAATTAGAGATATAAAGATAATTTTAGTTTTATAATTTGTTTTTTTTGAAATTTATCATATTCATAAAAATAGAATGAAAATCTACTCAATATTTTAAGATAATATATATCATAAGTCCAAGATCTTCTTTATTTTATTATTTACATAAATGAATTAAAATTTACTCTTAAAATAAACTTATTTATTTAGATAAAATGAAAATTGAATTAAATTATAAGAAAAATTTAACTTTTTTTTAAATTGTATAATTAAAAGATTAGGCTAAAATAATTTGTGATAAATAATCATTTGAAAATAACAAAAAAAGAATCATTTATTAATATATTGTAGTATAATATATAAAAAATGTAAATTTTCTATTATAATAAATATATTCTGATCAAGTTATAATAATATTATAACATTATCATCTTTATTAAATCAAAAGTTCTAACTCTTCTAAAGATTCAGATTGATTTTCCATTTCAAAAGGATCAAAAGGTTTGATTTATAAATGATTTGATTTTTTTGAATTAATTTAATCTAATTTATTTTCAGTTATTATTGCACCCATTTAATGGCTTTTTAATAATAATTGATCACCAAATTTTTCTTGTAATATAAGTTATATTCTTGAAATCTCATAAAGTATATTTACTAATCTACATTTTTTTCGAGCTCCTTATAAAAAGACTTTATGAATCTATTTAAAAGTTTTCCAAGGTATTTTCATATTGTAATTATGTTCATTTTAGATTGAAATTTAATTTAAAAAATTAGTTTTAAATTCTTTAAGTTCTGGATAATACATATTAACAATAGAATTTAATAACAAATTTTCTAATAATTAATTATTATAGTATAACACAAAATGTTTAACTAGAAATATTAATTGAATAATAGAACCAATTTAAGCTAAGACTTATCCCAATTTAGGATATGTAATTTCCTCTTATAGTGAAATATTATCAATTCTAAAAAGATAACAACCATAACTTTCAAAATTATAATTAAATTTTGAGACTGTATTAATTANTCAAATTTTAAAAATTTTATTAATATTATTAATTTGTATTATTTTCAATTAGAGATATAAAGATAATTTTAGTTTTATAATTTGTTTTTTTTGAAATTTATCATATTCATAAAAATAGAATGAAAATCTACTCAATATTTTAAGATAATATATATCATAAGTCCAAGATCTTCTTTATTTTATTATTTACATAAATGAATTAAAATTTACTCTTAAAATAAACTTATTTATTTAGATAAAATGAAAATTGAATTAAATTATAAGAAAAATTTAACTTTTTTTTAAATTGTATAATTAAAAGATTAGGCTAAAATAATTTGTGATAAATAATCATTTGAAAATAACAAAAAAAGAATCATTTATTAATATATTGTAGTATAATATATAAAAAATGTAAATTTTCTATTATAATAAATATATTCTGATCAAGTTATAATAATATTATAACATTATCATCTTTATTAAATCAAAAGTTCTAACTCTTCTAAAGATTCAGATTGATTTTCCATTTCAAAAGGATCAAAAGGTTTGATTTATAAATGATTTGATTTTTTTGAATTAATTTAATCTAATTTATTTTCAGTTATTATTGCACCCATTTAATGGCTTTTTAATAATAATTGATCACCAAATTTTTCTTGTAATATAAGTTATATTCTTGAAATCTCATAAAGTATATTTACTAATCTACATTTTTTTCGAGCTCCTTATAAAAAGACTTTATGAATCTATTTAAAAGTTTTCCAAGGTATTTTCATATTGTAATTATGTTCATTTTAGATTGAAATTTAATTTAAAAAATTAGTTTTAAATTCTTTAAGTTCTGGATAATACATATTAACAATAGAATTTAATAACAAATTTTCTAATAATTAATTATTATAGTATAACACAAAATGTTTAACTAGAAATATTAATTGAATAATAGAACCAATTTAAGCTAAGACTTATCCCAATTTAGGATATGTAATTTCCTCTTATAGTGAAATATTATCAATTCTAAAAAGATAACAACCATAACTTTCAAAATTATAATTAAATTTTGAGACTGTATTAATTACATTAATTGCAAAATTTTTATCAGTTTCTTAACTTATAAGCTCAAAGTTATTTAAAAAATTATAATGCTCATAACTATTAAATAATATTCCATCATCAATAATTGTTTTTTATTATTTCAACATGATTTAAGAATAAAAAGGTTTATTTGGATCAAAACCTGTGTAATATTACTTTTTAAATTATTCAAACTCTTTTGTAAGTATATTTAATTTACTTAAGTAAATAGTTAAATATAAAAATCCATGAAATTTTGATAAATAATTATTAATAGTATTTTCATCTGCACAATAACTACCAAAATTAACATAATCTTATTAACATTTTGCAAAAACAATTGAATATTATCTTTGCTATTAGTAATTATTATTATCTTAATTTAATAATGAATTTAGTACTATAGTAATATTATCTAATACTATTCGATATGGTTGTATTTTATTAGAAAATAAAGGTATTGGTTCATCTTCTATTGTTGTATTTATAAAAGTAAATAAAAGAGGAGTAATAATATTATTTTCTTTTTAAAAAGGATCAACATCCCCAGTAAAGTCTAACAATTATATTTCAATTAAAGACTCTTCTAATTAAAATTCAGCATACCCTAATATTTCTTATTTTGAACTTATAGTTGGAGATAATTAATTACTTTTCCATAAGACAAATACATAACAAAAATATACAAAACTTAAACTACTTACTAAAACAGTTGCAATTCCACCAATTTTGCTTTAAAATTTTTCATTTTCTTAATTTGTTAATAGACTAACCGGGACACCAAATATATCTTATTTCTCAAAGTTGTTCAAAATTTTTTTCATTATTCCAAATAATTCTTATTTTTCTTTTATATTTAATTCATATAATAAACGATATAGCAGTTAAATTATATTATAAACATTAATTCATTCATTACAAAATATCCTTTCAAAAAACTCTAATATTTCCTTTGCAATGATTATATATAAATATTTTAAAATATATTTATAGTCCACAACTTAATTATTTAAATAAGCGATGTTTTTTTCCTTTTAAAATTTCCTATTTTAAACATATAAAAATAATATTTAAATTGATAATTTAAAAGATTAAATAATTTAATATAAGACAATTCTATATGAATTTAAATGATTCTTTCTTCCAGTAAAAATTACCAAATATCATCTTAGTTTATTATAAATAAAATTAAAAATGATTACAAACTTTAACACTATCTATTAGTGATTAAAATTTTATTTTAAAATAGTATTATATGTATTCGAAAATTTTTAACAATAGATTATTATTATTTACCATGACAGCATAAAGTTTCATGGGCTTTGTAAATATAAGCTATATTTTTATATATAGATTAATCTAACACTTTATGGAAGTATAATAATTTAATCCTATATAAAATTTATATTAAATTCTTAATTTATAATTATTAATTAATCAAAGTAGATTAGTAATAAAAAACTATTTTATATACAACAGTAATTTATTTGATATCAGATACTTTTCTTTTAACTTAAGTGCTTGAATGATTTGTTAAATTTTGAAGGTTTACTTAAATTATTTTTTTAAAAGATTCTAACTTTAGTACTAAACTTTAAATATGAAATAAAGTTAAAAAAATTATAAAAATTTTAGATTAATTAAAAAGCATAGGTTATATATATTTATAAAATAATTAAAATAAATTATTTCAAAATATAATTGAGTTTTTTATTGGGTATTAAAGTATAATATTTTAAATTTGCAATTCCATCATATTAATTTTTTTCTTCAGTATTTAAGATATTTGTTATTAAATTTTCATGTTGACTTATAATGTTCCTAATTAGTTTTTTTATTATATGATTTCAATCTTTTTTAGAGATTGGTTGATTAGATTAAATCTGTAGAAGATTTTTTTCTGAATTTAATCTGAGGGTTAAGTTTTATTCAAAAACAGCTCATAGTTAATTAAATTTTGAAATTTAGATTTTATTTTCTTTCTTATTTTATCAAATAACTTATAATTTTTACTAAAAAATAATCAGAATATTTTCAAAAATGTGTAAAATAGTATTAATAAAACTAGAAATTAAAATTTCAGTTAAAAATAATACTTCATAATAAGAATATATATATATATGCTGCATATTTTAAAACATTTAATGAAATATATATTCAGCACAATATGATTCCAAATTGTTCAAAGTGATTTAAATTTGCTTATGAATAATATCCTAATAATATAAAAGTAACAATTAAATTTTTCAGGATAATTTTATCATTATTAAGAAAAGAGAATAAAAATTAATATTAAGTTATTTGTAAATTAATCAATTTTCAGAAAGAAAATTATAATTTATAATAACTACATAAGTATCCATAAATAACATAAGATAAATTATAATTTGATTATTAGGAATGATCTATTTTTATTTTAAACATTTTCCATTACTAAAATAATATCCATTTAAACATTATATATATTGAGTTTTAATATTTAAATGAATATCTAATGATAAATGACATATTTAATCTTCTTTATTTTAAAATAATTTACAACCATAAAAAGGTAACAGTTCTTCATTTTAAAATGGATAATATTAATTTGATAATTTTTCATCTATCATCAATTATCCATATTAATTATTTAAATTATTTATTAATAATATATATCTAAATAAAACAAGCTAAACATAATATGTAATTATCTTAATCTCTAAAGGACTACAATAATATAAATACATTACAATTTATAACAATTTCTAATTTCATAATCATCTTCTATATTTAATGCCATTTAATTAGTTTAATTTAAAATTTTATAATTAAATTCTTCATATAATAATTATCATTAATAAGTAAATTCAATTTGATTATAAACTATATTTGAATTAAATGGAAAACTTCAACATTAATTAAATAAAGGACTAAAACAAGTTTAATATGATAATGGCACCTTAAATAATTTTGAATTATAATCATAAAAAGATATTAAAGTAAATAATCTTTTTAATTTATTTGAATCTAATATAAATCCACCAAAATATAATAGAAAATATATTTATGAAAATTATTCATAATTTATATTAATCTAATAATTGAATTCAAAATGTTCAAATAAGTTATCTTTATATTAAAAATTATAAAAAAATATAAATTCTTAATCTATATCAAAGTAGTTGAATCAACAGGTTTTATTAAATAGCTCTAAAGATCTAAAAATCCAATTTTAACAATTTAGCAACTTTGAATTAGCCTAGAACTTATTTTAATAATATATTTGTCTATGTAATAGGATTTATAACCAATTTAAGATAATATCTATTACTGAATTAATTCCTCCATGAATAATTATTTCTCTCTATTGAGATTTAATTTTCATCTATATTAAATAAAGCAATTCATTTTCATCTCTTAATTAAGCTCCTTGCAAATTTATAGCACTAAAATCATTTAATTATCATATTAGAAAAAACCTTTATTCTTATCAAATAATTTTATATCTAAATTTATCTCAAGTTTCTACTTTAATAATTCTTCCCTCTTTTCAACATTATTGTAGCATATAAGACACTTTCTATGTATCATCAACACATACTCCTCCACTCTTCAAAAATTCGAGGTTTTTTATAATTCACATAATAATTAAATCATCAACATTAAGAAATTTTATATGTAGTTATTAATTTTATAAATATTTTTTATTATATATACTAATAGAAAAATAAGATTAAACGAAAGAAAATATCATAATATTAAATCTTATTTTATATTTCTTATTTCTTTTGGTTAAGTAATCATGAAATAAATTATATTAAAAAAAAATTAACTTACTTAAATAATTAATTTATTTTATATATTCTTCATAACTTTGAATACTTTTAATTATGAAAAATCAATTATTTAGAAAATGATAATAAATAATACGAATTAAAATTGAAGCATTAATTAAAAATCTAATCGATTTATTTCTCCAAATTTATCAAAACTTTCAAGTTTTTATTACAGAAAAAACACTTGATTTTCTATAAATATTGTTTATTATTTAGTCAATAAAGCCTATTATATAAAAACAAATCTTATTTCATTTTACCACTTCAATGTTTAACCATAAAATATAAATTTTAGATTAAACCCCTGTTGTACAAAACAATTCAATTATTTTATTTTCATATTCATTTAATATTCCTAATAAAATCTGTAAAATCTTTATTTCTTATATAAATATTTTTTTCATCCTATCTATTCTAAGTATGAAGGACTGTAAAACGAATTTTTGATAAAAAATCTTTTTACATAAATTTGATTCATTTTACTGAGTATTTTTGAATTTTACTAACATTTGAAATAAATTGCATCAATTTTTTTCATTCTCCTTTAAACTTTTGTTTAATTTGAAGCTTTTTGGAGTAGTTTATTAATATAATGAAATAATCATCTACTTGATTATTGTTTATTTCTAATTTGTAAAGTTAATAATATATATTAATGTGATGATATATAATATTAAATAGATATTCAAGCAATTTTAAATATTCTTATATAAAAGCTTTTAGATATATTACCGAATTAATGATTTTAATACAATATATATTATAATAATGTAAACCATTCTAAATTTATAAAAATAATTTGAGATTGATTTTCTTAAAAAAGTAAGTATTTACTATGCATTTAAAAATATTCAGACCAAAAATAAGGAAAGTTAAATATATTAAATATATTAAATTTTCAATTCAAAATTTTCTCGTTAATTATTTACTTTATTATTATTTATATTTAATTTATAAAGCTAAAAATATTTTCTTGAAATACTAAACAAATATTAAGAAAATGATAATAACCAGTTTAATATAGACGAAGATTCTCTAGAAAATAATAAATATAAAAGTAGGATCAATTTATATAATATAATGAAGCAAATAAAATAATATTAGGAAGATCATAAAAATAATAAAAATGAGAGAAGATAAGATCAAAATAAAAAAATGAATTAATATAATATAAAAATGGTAGTTAAATATAAGAATAATATAAAAAGAAGCCATCAATATTAAATATCTTTAATTGACTTAATTTAATGTGTATTATATTTTCCAATAATTTTGGAGATTAAAGTAGAGGTGCTATCATGAAAAATATCATCTTAAATATCCTAATGATTATTAGATTTTGGTATATTATCAATTTACATTTAGATGGTGTCTGAACTAATAATTATTGAGTCTACATAATATGAATTAGAAAATGTTTATTATTTATCATGTTTAAATATAGATTACATAGTATATGATTTTGAGATCATCTAAGTAAATAGTGATTTGATATAATCATAATCTGGCATTATATCATATGTTAATTAATTGATATAAGACATAAAAGGTTCAAAGTTTAGTAATGATTATGATTAAAAGTCATTAGATTTGAAGAAAGAAGACTTTGTTTATCCTACTAATTTAAAATCAACTTCTTTAAACCCCCAAAACCTTTTCTCAGACCATGGTAATCTTACTAAATTTATATAATTAATTAATTACAATCTCGAATGTAAAATAATACATATAATAAACTTTCTAAATCATCTTTATATCCAAGTGGTGTTCCATTATGAGAAGATCTACTAGCAAAATTTAATGAACCAATAAACACATCTTTTAAAGATTCTGAATCCTTATTAAATTATTAAGATAATCCAAAGTCAATTAATTAAATAAATCCAGGTTATAAGATATCTTAATCATTTAAACATTATTAAGATAACATTATATTCTCTGGTTTTATATCAAGATGTAATATTTTTTTTTTATGGACTTTTTCAATTATTTCAATTATTCTCAACCCTATACTTAAAATTTAAGTTAAAGATAGCTTTCGAGATTTTGCTAAGTCTAATAAGTTACTATGATATAATGGTACTATTAAAAAGTACCTAATCAATTAATTTAAATATTACCTATTCTCTAAAGTTTATCCAAATTATTTGATTTATGGAATTCCTTCAACTCCACTTAATTTTTATAGCATTTCTATCTCATTTTTTAACTATCCTACACCAGGACATTTTTCCAGTTTTATTGCATATAACTATGAATTTAAATTAAGCTCTGCTTTATATACTATATGTTCAGATCCATATCCTAGACTACAAAGTACTTTATATTATTAAGGATCAGCCATTCTAAAATATCTTCTTATATATTAATTTAGAAAGATAGAGAAAAAAATATCTGGCTAATAAAAAATAAATAATTCAACATGGGGGTCTTAAAATAACTATTTATAATTAATATATTATCAAAATAAATAATTTCAATGGTTCCTTTAAAAATTATTAAAATATTCTATATTTCCTTCAAATAATCATTCTCTTATATTAAAATAATGTTTTCATTCTTTTTAAATATAATTCAAATAATTGGGTTGTATTATCTAATTTTTACTCCCTTGTTTAAAAACTAATCAAACCTATTTTATTTAAAATTATTTTAGATAATCAAATATTCTATTTTTTTTTATATTTCATACTGATGAGGTATTTATTATAAAAATTTAAAATAGCTATAAATTTTGTTTTTATATTCAATTTTAACTCCAAATTTTAAAACTTATTATTAAATTACTAAAATAGAAAAACTATTTACTCATTAAATAGCATTAAATTAATTCTCATACTTACAAACCTAAAATTATACATTTACTTATTAATCAATACTTCTTAAATCCATTAGAATTTAATATTTATTTTAAAAAATATGAATTACTATTTAGCAATTTCACTAGATTCTCTTTTTAAAATCATAATATATTTATATAGAAATATTGTGATTGAAATTCCTAAACTACTAGATATTTGATCAAGAATTTCTAAATGAAATTAATAAATTGAAGAAATATTCAAGAAGAAAATATAGAAGATCAAGAATTTAAAACTTGATCATCGAATTAAATCAATAATAAGAATCAAATTTATATTTAAAATCTTAAATAGATTACAATAATTACTAATAATTACTGAAAAATAAATTAGTAATCAAATATAAAAATTGAAAATAATATTAATTGTATGAAACATAATCCTTCAAAAATTTTTGTATTTATTTTAATGAGTTTTTCTAAAATTAAAATTAGATGTTAAAGTAAATTTCTTTTTATTCTTTTGATAAGATTATGAAATTCAAGAATATAATTATTCTAAACAAATTTTATAGAATAAATGGTGTCTTCACTATAGAATTTATTCATTTGCTCAAACAACTAAAATTAATTTAAATTAAATAATATTTTATTTACCCTTATTTAAAAATTTTAGTCTCATTTGTTAAATCAAATACAAACTAAAAAATGTAATAAGAGTGTTTTTTATAATGATAACTTAAGATTTTAACAATTTATCTACAATAATTTTGTATTTTTTGTCTCATTTTTAGATATAAGAACTAAATCAATAATTTTGAGTTAATGGTTTTAGATCTCTTTGATCAACAAAAGTGAAGAAAATCTGTTACACTTAGAAAGAGAGGTGAGATAAAATATGCTAAAAATAATAAAATAATTTTGATCTTATAAAGAATTAAAAGAGTTGAGTAATTGAGTTATTTTGTTCATTATTTAAATAAATTAAGCAGATCTTTATATGAACCTTGAAATAAAAGTAAGAAAATTCTTAGAAAAGTTATGGCTGAACTCTATATTTATTGCAAATATAATCTAAAACATATGGTGGATTTCAAATACCTTATGGATTAAGTTACCAACTAATTATTTAGTGTTTATTTTACAATTAGTTTGTCTTTTGTTAAGATGTTTATAACAAATATTAATAGAAAAGGAATATGGGTTTAATTTTTTCATACATATAGTGTCATTGTTATATTTTGTAATTTATTTTGAATCTTTCTTATAAATGGAGACAAATCATAATTTAGAAGTTATTTCAAATTGTTTGTTAATTATATTTACATATATGGATTACATAAAAATTGCTATATCAAAATATGGTTTAATCTGTAAATTAGGGATTCCATTTTATCTTATCATAAGAATAACATGTACACTAATTATTGATTTTAGTATCTATTAGTTAGAAAGTTTGATAATATTAAGCTTATTATTCATTAAATACACTATTTTGCTATAAATTTCATTTAACAAGAATTGTTAATAAAAAACAACAAAATATCAATTAACAATTAAAGAGGAGAGAGAATCTACACCTATACTTTAAAATTAATAAATATTTCCTTCATTAAAATCATAAAGTAAAGTATCAATTAATTAATCTCCTTAACATAATATGAGTGTATTTTTAAGAGATCTTCCTAGTGAAATGAAATTGATACAATATTCAAATTTAACTAATTTTTAGAAATTAAATAAAAGCTTCGAAAAATCAGACTAATCTATGTGTTCATTTTATTAAAATTTACTTAATATTTTTCCTTAAGGAATTTTAATTTTAAACTCTTTATAATAAGTTAGTTTTATGAATAACAAATGTGAAAAATTATTAGAATGTTAAGGAACAGAAAAAATATTAGAAAAAGTAAAAGCTTGTGTAAATAATGCAAAAATTAGAGATTTTTAAGTTGATGATTAAAATACTTTTTAAGCTAAATAATAATAAAAATAATTGCATTATCATTTATTAAAAGAGATAATTAATCATTTAAAAAATAGAAATATAACAGTAGATGTATTAGACATAATTATATAACCTCATAAATATTCAGGTATTATTGGAACTAAACAAGATTCTATTTTTGGTGATAATTATATTAGTTTTTTATCATAGGTTTTTATATATGAATGGTTTATCAAATCTGGTTTAAATAAGAATAATACTTAAAAAAAACTTAAATTAATAATTATACCAACATCAATGACAGTTTAATAGTAGGAATACTTTTAATCTTAATCATAAATTCAAAGTAGTAGTAAAGTTATATTTTAACCTACCTCTGATTATGAAAATCCTGTTCTTCTTATAATAATTAAAAATATAACACATAAACATAAATGTTAATAAATTAAAGATGAATAAATTATTCATCATAGTCTTATCAAATCTTTTTCTCATGAATTAAGAACACCTTTAAATAGTTGTTAACATATGCTCAATATAATGAGGTAAATTTAAAATGAACAAGAATTTAAAATATGTCTTGGAATTGCCTAGAATTCTATTAAATTATTAATTCATTAAGTTAATGATATTTTAGATTATGCTGCCATTTAGTCATATTCATTTTCTTATCATATTACATAATTCTCATTAAATTAAATTATTTAAGAAATAGAAGAATTATATAAAAACTAAATGAAATTAAAATCAATTAAATTTAAGATTTTAATTAGCAAAAACATAATAGATTTAATCATTTGCAATGATAAGTAGAGAATATTATAAATATTAGTAAATTTATTAAATAATTCAATTAAATTTACTCAAGAAGGTGGTTACATTCAATTAAACATAACTGAAAAGGAATATTTTTCAATAAATATAGAAGTTAAAGATAACGGTATAGGTATTGAAGAAGAATAGTTACATTTAATAAAAAGTAGTTTATATGATACAATGGAATTTGGTGCGATTTTGAAATAGAATTCTGAAATAAAGAAAAAAGGCTTAGGATTGAGTATTGTTACAAAACTTGTTTAAGGATTAACTGAAGCTTAAGATAATAAATTAATTATAAAATCTATAAAAAATTAAGGAACTATAGTCTCTTTTAAAGTTGAAAATCTTCAGCTTAATTAAAATGTATATTAATAATCATCAAAATTATTTACACAATAAACTGGAAAATTTAATTAATCGGAACTATTTTATACATTTAATAAGATAAATTTTGATGATAAATTAGCAAATTAAATGAAAATGTCATTTTCTAAAATTGAAAATGATGTAGAGAATTTAGATTAAAATTCAGATACTTATAAAGGTACTTCAAGATTAAACGATTTTGAAATACAATAATAAATTTTATTACCTGTAAGTCCTGAATACTTTACCCATAGATTTGTATCTTCGTGTAAAAATTTGTAAGAATTAGAATCATCTAAAATTTCAAAAAAATAATAAATTTGCTAAAATTGTACTCATATATTAGTTGTTGATGATATACCATTTAATTAAATAGCTTTTAAAATGATGCTTAAACATTATCAAATAGAAGCAGATTCAGTATTTGATGGATTTTAAGCAATTGAAAAGGTTAAACTTAAAATGTTATAACATTGTTAAACATATAGATTAATTTTCATGGATATTGAAATGCCTGGAATGGATGGATTCTAAGCAAGTAAACAAGTAAATAATTATATATATAATATTTAGATTCTGAAATTGACACAAAAATAATCTACAATTGTTATTTGTTCAGCATATGATACATAAGAAAATTATATTAAAGGTTCTAAATTGGGTATTAATACATTTCTACCAAAGCCTGTTAATCAAGAAGAATTAAAAGTAGTTTTAGGTAAGCTATTCCAATTTGATGGATTTATTTAATGAAACTCTTTTTTATTTATTATTATTGTATATGTTTAAATTAATTGAATAATATTCTTTTTTATTCTTATTAAATTTATCCTTTTTCAACTAATGAAATATTAATAATTTAAATTAATCTATTTATTTGATTGTAATAAATTATATTTATTTTATAACATCAATTTCTAATAAAATTTAAGGAAGTTAATTATAATTTATAAATATCATTTTTTATAACAAAGGCTTCATAAAAATAAATAAATATGCATATACTCTATTTTTATTCATGTGATTATGTTAAGAAATAAAATAAAATTTAATATAAACTCATCTATAATTTTTGATTATTTTAATTATACATTAGTCGAAATATCTAGCCTCTGATACTCTATTCAATTTTGTTAAAATAAATGCTAATCTATTTTATAAAATTATTACCTTTTGCTTTTTCAAATTTTATAAAATTTGGTTTCAATTTGAGAGATAAGTCTATACACTTTAAGGATTCGTAATATTTTTACAATTTAAATAAAGGGTGGGCTAAATATAATTATTTCTTACATTTCAGAAAATATAAAAATTCGTTATCTGGTTTTATTTCAATAGCTTTATTTAAACATACAAGAGCCTGTTCATATCTTTTGAGTTCAATGAAGATTTTTCCTACTTTTATTATCAAAACAAACCTTATTCAAGCCAGTTTTAAAATTAATTTGGATCTTTTTAAGTAGCTAATTACAAACTTTCAACTGCTTATTGTTGTGAATTCATTTTAATTAATATTTTAGCTAAATTAAGAAAATTTATACCTTTGCTATAGTATAAATATCCGTTTTCAGGTTTTAATTCGATAGCTTTTTCACAAAATTTTAAGCTTTTCTTCAAGTTCTTAAGCATAAATAATGCAAAACCTAAATAAAATAATTGATTACTTTTTGTTTATAAATATTAACTGCAATCAGATTTTAATTTAATAGCTTTATTTATAAAAGTTAAAGCCCTTTTATGATGATTTAATCTAATTAGAGTTTTACCTTTCATATAAAAAATATTTGCGCATTCGTTATTTATCTTAAGAGCTTTGTTATAAAGCTTAAGTGCTTTTTTGTAATTTTATTATTAATATAACTTGTCAGCTAAATAAATAAATTAAATTATATTACCTTCCTTAACTAATAAATGTTAATCAGTTATTTTCATACTCTTAATATTTGTTTCAACCTTCAATTTTTCTAAATAGTTATCAATATATTTTACTTTAAGGTGCATTAACAAAATTTTCTAGACTTTATTTATTATTCTATTGTCTATTTAAATGTAAATTTAAAGAAATCCCATTCTTTTTCTATTAAGATAAAACAAATTTAATTTAACATTACTATCCTGAAATGAAAAGTTCTCTTAAGCAACTAAGATGTTTTTAGTTCAATTCTTAATATTTTTTGTTAATAATGAGATCATATATTTTAAAAATTAATATATGTTTGGATTGCCTATTTACCAAAATTCTTACTAATGATTATTCTTTAATATTTCTTTATTTTTTTATCTTTATTCTTAACTAATAATAGAAGTCAGATTCCTAAATCTTTTACAATCGTTTTTGTGATTAGCATGTAATTACTAAAAGCAATAACTACAGCTTAAAAAAGAATTATAACAGTTATAGCTGAGACATATACCAATAATCAAAGAGTTCTTATGATTCTCTGTAGTGCAATTCATAACAAAATTAGTTAATTATAATAATATTTTCTTTTGAATTAATATTATAATAAATTAAATAAATACTTAATAGAATAGTATACTCATATTATTAAGAATTTATTAGGATATGTGAGTAAATTAGAATGAAAAAGATCATTAAAAAATCAAGACAAAATTATATCATCTTGTATAAATGAATCTCTATATTCCTGAAAATGTTTTGTTTTCAAATTAATTTTCAACGTAGCTATCCTTCTAGATCTAAATTAGATTCTAATTCTTATTAATAATTTGATGTATTTTTTAAAATAGTGTTTTGGGTTTAAAAGTAATTAATACTAATTAATTTTATAGTCATATCAATATCTTAATAATTATTTTATGGTTCCGATTCAAATAATCCATTAGATTCGGATAATAAAAAGATTTAAAATAACAATAATTAACTTTTCATATAAAAACATAAAAGTGGATATAAAAATATAGAATTTAATACCCATATTGTGATTTGATGATGATATTAAACTTTTTAAATGTTATTATAATAATTTATGCAATGAATTAATGAATTATCAATTCGATAATTAATTCAAAAATAAACTCTTTGATAATATTATTCTATACAAGATGTTACTGAGATAATTTTATATAAGATAATCTTAGATGGATAATAATATAAGTTTTAATAAATCAATTCAAAAATCAAGTTTTTTATTACCATTATCTATACACTTATATTTATGCCAAGTACAAAATGACATCTGAGAGCAATCATATTAATCATTATAATCTGAACATTTCTTATCATAACATAGTTTCCTTTTTTCATCCCAAATACAATAAGCAATTGGACACTTTCCGGCTTCTTCTGCTTATAATTAAATACAAGATGAATCCCAACAAATGTCTTTTGACCAAAAACAAGCAACCTAAATAAAAGAAATTAATTACAATTAAAGCACATCTATCTTCATTCTTTTCTTCTGTACATTTTTTTATAAAACATGACGATGAGCTTACTTACCATTAACAATTTGCTGCTTAATTACATGTACTTTCATTCTTCAATGAACTACAAATATTTTAACATAATGATGGTTTCCAATAATTCCATTCACATAATTCATTTGAATTACATTCTTATTGATCACTTATTTTTTCACATTAGCTTAGAACACAAACTAATTATACAAATATCCAAAATATTAACATATGTTAATTACAAATTTTCATTGATTAATAATTTATACTTTTTCATTTCTCAAGATCTTATATGTTTGGATAAATATAATTATATTTAGAAAATTTCATTTGTTTTTGGAGAATAGTATTAATAATTAATAATCATATTTTTTAAAGATAATTATAGAATTATTTAAATGTGAATTACTTATTTCATCAAAACTTAGAAAACTACTTTTTATCAATTCATTACCATTTATAATATGCATTCAAAATCAATTAAAAATTGTACTTTTTAATATCAATTTTTAACTTTAAAAAAACTATTGCTGTTGGCAAAAGATTTATAAATTTACCACTGTAATATTTAGATGATTTTAGGAAGCAAACATTTTAAAGATAATATAATATATACGTATTTTTTAACTTAAAACAGAAGTTCATATAATTTTGGATCATTACAAAATAGATTTATTAATTTAGATCAAATTTAATCAAATTTTTTATCCCTATTAGATTGTTCAACAATTTTAATGATTTATAATTGATGATTTAGATTAAGATATGATTTTTACGGTATTAAATTTATATAAAAATCATAAAAGACATAATAGATTAATTTGATCAATTATATTTTCAATATAATTGATCTATATGCATTCTACAATTTTCAGGTTTCATTATCACAAAATCATTCTCGATCAAAAACATTACATTTAAATTTATCATCCCTAAAGACTTAGCTAATAATTCTAAATTAAATCATATTTCTGTAATTTGCCATCTATATATATCATTATTTTATTTTAACAACTTTAGTTATTCCATGAAAATAAATTTTTCTAGCTGAGTATTTCCTTCCTTTTTTGATACTATTTTTTGATCCTTAAAATCAGATATAAAAATTCAATATTCATTTATAACATTAAATTCTTGATGCATTTCAATCATCATTTAGAAAACAAGTGTTTTTCAATTAAATTTAAGCACTCCTTATATACTTATATTTAAAATTCATTTTTTTATTATTATGACTTATTATTAGAGATTTAATTTTAATTTACAATAAGCTTTATATTAAGTTTTAAAATGTTAAATGAGTGTTTCTTTATGCAAATTAAAATATCGATAACTATATAAATTAAATAATAAAAGTACTTAGTTTATATAATTATCTAATGAAACAAAAATTGGCTTTCAAAATTATCACTTCTCAATTGATAATATATTGATTTTCATATTCTATTTAATATTTATGAATGCTTAGAATTATTCTATTTTGAATTAAATTTTATATAATTAGTTTTATAATGTTATTTATCAAAAAAAATTGTTTTTGTAACTATAATAGAAAGGAAATAAAATGTTAAGAATACAATTTTTGCAAAGGGAAAAAGAAAACATTTTAAATATTTGTTCTCATAAAAAACTAATTTTATTTAATAAAAAATAAAGGAATGAAAGTCAAATTAAATTAATCTTGAAGTATAATTAACCTAATTTAATTCAATAAGTTGTAGTAAATAAATTAAACACATATAATATTATTTTTGACTATTTTTCTATCTTTAAAGTATTTGATGATTGTTAAATGAGGAGGAGTAAGAACAATAAAATTAAATTTTAGAATTAAAATTCTCCTTCTCAAAAATCAACCAAAATATTGTAAATAAACATAACAACATTATCTATCAATCATTTCTACTTTTACTCTCTTTCTCTTATATTCAAGAATTTTTAATTCTAATGTTTGATATTTTGTATTAGTGTAAATAATTCGAACTGGATAATGAAAACACTTATATAAATTAATTAATTATTAGTATAAATAAAATGAAATATACCCCGTTNATGCATTCTACAATTTTCAGGTTTCATTATCACAAAATCATTCTCGATCAAAAACATTACATTTAAATTTATCATCCCTAAAGACTTAGCTAATAATTCTAAATTAAATCATATTTCTGTAATTTGCCATCTATATATATCATTATTTTATTTTAACAACTTTAGTTATTCCATGAAAATAAATTTTTCTAGCTGAGTATTTCCTTCCTTTTTTGATACTATTTTTTGATCCTTAAAATCAGATATAAAAATTCAATATTCATTTATAACATTAAATTCTTGATGCATTTCAATCATCATTTAGAAAACAAGTGTTTTTCAATTAAATTTAAGCACTCCTTATATACTTATATTTAAAATTCATTTTTTTATTATTATGACTTATTATTAGAGATTTAATTTTAATTTACAATAAGCTTTATATTAAGTTTTAAAATGTTAAATGAGTGTTTCTTTATGCAAATTAAAATATCGATAACTATATAAATTAAATAATAAAAGTACTTAGTTTATATAATTATCTAATGAAACAAAAATTGGCTTTCAAAATTATCACTTCTCAATTGATAATATATTGATTTTCATATTCTATTTAATATTTATGAATGCTTAGAATTATTCTATTTTGAATTAAATTTTATATAATTAGTTTTATAATGTTATTTATCAAAAAAAATTGTTTTTGTAACTATAATAGAAAGGAAATAAAATGTTAAGAATACAATTTTTGCAAAGGGAAAAAGAAAACATTTTAAATATTTGTTCTCATAAAAAACTAATTTTATTTAATAAAAAATAAAGGAATGAAAGTCAAATTAAATTAATCTTGAAGTATAATTAACCTAATTTAATTCAATAAGTTGTAGTAAATAAATTAAACACATATAATATTATTTTTGACTATTTTTCTATCTTTAAAGTATTTGATGATTGTTAAATGAGGAGGAGTAAGAACAATAAAATTAAATTTTAGAATTAAAATTCTCCTTCTCAAAAATCAACCAAAATATTGTAAATAAACATAACAACATTATCTATCAATCATTTCTACTTTTACTCTCTTTCTCTTATATTCAAGAATTTTTAATTCTAATGTTTGATATTTTGTATTAGTGTAAATAATTCGAACTGGATAATGAAAACACTTATATAAATTAATTAATTATTAGTATAAATAAAATGAAATATACCCCGTTAAAATTTGATTTTTTACTAACCAATCATTTGTTCTTCAAACTTTCTATAAATTAACTAAGTATTTTATGTAGCTTAAAATCCCATAATATAAGATTCTTTAAAAAATAGGATGTGGATCTGAACATCAAGTTTATAAAGCTGAATAAACAAATGATTCAGAAATATATGCCATAAAAATAGAAAAATCTGCCTAAATAGGTTAATTATAGAATGAAAACTTAATCCTAGAGAAATTAAATGGTATTTAAGGCATTCCAGAAATAAAACAATTTGGATTAACTGCATAGTAAAAGTATATTTTATAATAAACAAACAAGATGTTTTATTATTCTACCATTATTTCATTGTAATTTACTTGATTTAGTTAAATCTAAACCATTATCTTTCTCTTATTTATTAATAATCGGATTAAAAGTCATTGAAATATTAGAAAAAGTTCATAAAAAAAATATCTTGCATCTTGATATTAAACCTGAAAATATTATGCTGTCTAAGTAAATATAAAAAGAATCAGACATTTTATAACCTGGATTGATTTAATTAATTGATTTTGGTTTATCATAGTAATTTAATGGAAATTCAGAATCATTATAAGATGTGTTTATCGGTTCTTTAAATTTTGCAAGCAGATCTTCACATGATGGTTCACCACTTGGATACAAAGATGATTTAGAAAGTTTAATATATGTATTATATTACTTAAAAGATTGTAATTAATTTATTTTATAATTAAGTGAGATTGCCTTGGTCTGAAATTTAGTTGTGGGGATTAAAAGATGAGGACACAGAGTTTATTAAAAAATCCAAATTTTCTTTTGTTAAAACAATTATTTATGAATACAAATCTCCTTTAAATTTTTCTCGATTAATGTCTTACATTGACTCATTAAAATATGATATCATGCCAAACTATGTTTATATCAAAGATTTATTTATGTAAATGATTACAGCATCTAATGGTTTATTTTCTTTGAATTAATTAAAATAATAGCTATCATATAGTATTCCAACTTAGAGTTAATTTGGAGACTCAGAAATATTAAGATTATCAAAATATGATATATTTGATGATATCGTTACTGATGATAATAGCGAAGAAAATATTAATCTAATCCCTAATTTAATTCTCAAATATTAGACAAAATAAATTAAATCAATAAAAAACATCCAAAAATGAATTATATTAATATCATCTTTTTTTTAATCCAATTGTATTTTAACTCTCATAACAATTTTGTTTTTAAAGTCAACTCCCTTTAATTCTGATTCTTTGAATTTATTTTCGTATTTTCATTACAATCTTTTTTTAAAAAGTTCTTTTTTTGATAAAATCATAAATTACTTGCTGAATTGAAAAAATAATAAAATTTAAATTATAGTTGTCAAAGTCTATTTTAAGAGAACTTTTATATATATCAGTTAAGAAACTTTAGAAATAATTAATGAATAAACAGTATATAAAAAAAAAATCAAAGTTGATACTTAAATTAGGAGATTCATTATAATTTTGTTTATAGGTTTAGAATTGTGGCATTAATTTTACTAAAAATGAAGTTGTCACAATAAAAAAAAACTTTTCAAGAATGTTAGTTGTTTTTGCCAATAATAATATTTCTATCAATATTTGTTTTTCATTTATATAATAATATATAATTTTTATAATTGGATTTAAATTAATCATTAAAATCTAAACAATCTAAAAAATTTGAATAATTAAGACACATTATAATTTGCGATAAAATTATCCAAGTTTTTATCCTAAATAAAAATGTTTTCTGTTTAGATTTTTTATATATAATAATAGTTAAATTATTAAAGATTGATTGATATAAAATAGTTTAGGATCAACTTATGATAAAAGATTTTGGGCAGATTTTATATATTATTTTCCTCTTTCCAATTCTACAACACTCTTTTTATATTCAAAATATTTGGCGCCAAATTCTCTTTTCATCCTCTAATTCTGTATTGATTGATTTAAATATTGATGTTGTTTTATAATTTTATTAGAATAATAACTATTTTAAAAACAAATAGTGTATTTTATAAAAGTAGAATTTTTAATTAATATANTCATTATAAGATGTGTTTATCGGTTCTTTAAATTTTGCAAGCAGATCTTCACATGATGGTTCACCACTTGGATACAAAGATGATTTAGAAAGTTTAATATATGTATTATATTACTTAAAAGATTGTAATTAATTTATTTTATAATTAAGTGAGATTGCCTTGGTCTGAAATTTAGTTGTGGGGATTAAAAGATGAGGACACAGAGTTTATTAAAAAATCCAAATTTTCTTTTGTTAAAACAATTATTTATGAATACAAATCTCCTTTAAATTTTTCTCGATTAATGTCTTACATTGACTCATTAAAATATGATATCATGCCAAACTATGTTTATATCAAAGATTTATTTATGTAAATGATTACAGCATCTAATGGTTTATTTTCTTTGAATTAATTAAAATAATAGCTATCATATAGTATTCCAACTTAGAGTTAATTTGGAGACTCAGAAATATTAAGATTATCAAAATATGATATATTTGATGATATCGTTACTGATGATAATAGCGAAGAAAATATTAATCTAATCCCTAATTTAATTCTCAAATATTAGACAAAATAAATTAAATCAATAAAAAACATCCAAAAATGAATTATATTAATATCATCTTTTTTTTAATCCAATTGTATTTTAACTCTCATAACAATTTTGTTTTTAAAGTCAACTCCCTTTAATTCTGATTCTTTGAATTTATTTTCGTATTTTCATTACAATCTTTTTTTAAAAAGTTCTTTTTTTGATAAAATCATAAATTACTTGCTGAATTGAAAAAATAATAAAATTTAAATTATAGTTGTCAAAGTCTATTTTAAGAGAACTTTTATATATATCAGTTAAGAAACTTTAGAAATAATTAATGAATAAACAGTATATAAAAAAAAAATCAAAGTTGATACTTAAATTAGGAGATTCATTATAATTTTGTTTATAGGTTTAGAATTGTGGCATTAATTTTACTAAAAATGAAGTTGTCACAATAAAAAAAAACTTTTCAAGAATGTTAGTTGTTTTTGCCAATAATAATATTTCTATCAATATTTGTTTTTCATTTATATAATAATATAAATAAAATTATAAAAAATTGTATTTTTTATTAAAATTTGTTTTAATGATTGTATTACAAAAATAATCTTACTTTTACTACTTATCATAATTTTATGTTGAATTAAAATAATTTTTACAAATTTAATAATATTATTATTAAATAATTATTTGACTGGATAATAAAGAAAGTTATTAAATAATATTGAGTATTAATTATATAATTCATCTTTGTTTGTAATGGCTTATTTTAAATTTGAAAAACAAAAATAAATTTAGATTAATATAACCTTTCTATTTTAAAATTATTATGGCTTTGGAATATATTTATTTTCAATTATCGCGATAGATACTTGGAGAAATTATTAAAATATTTATATTTTTAAAACAGTAAATTTTATGAAATGAAAGCTTTATTAATAATTCAGGTTTTCCTTTATTCGTATAGTTTAACATTTTTAATATCTAATCGATCTTCATTTATGTTTCCTTCAATTTATTTAATTGGCAAATATTCAACATCTAAAATAAAATCAGATTATGATTTTTATTTTTCATACTTTTTGATAATTTGTATTTTTTTGATTTCTTTTTCTTTTTCTTCTTAAATTTTTTAATTTTATTCCATTAATTTTTTTTCCCTAGCCTTTTATTTACCTTTAAAATTAGTAATATTTAATTTTTCTTCTGGTTTGGTCTCTATAAATTAATTTAATCCCTTTTTTTTTATTTATCGTTATTTTAAATCTGGATCGACTCCAATTTTTTCTCTTTTTCTAAAATCTAAGAATTGCTTTAAAAAATAAGCAGCTAGAGTAATTAAAATTAAGGAAGTAGCAGATGAAGTGAAAATAAGACCATACAAGTAATTATCAACAAATAATATTAAAATAGCTCCAACATAAACCTAAATAAATATAAAAATAATAATTTTTACAGAGAAAACAATAATGAATAAGAATAGTTCGATAATATTAAACCAATCAATAAGGCATGGTTTCATCCTTAAATAAAAGATAATAATGAAAAGCATAATGCAAGATGCAAAAATCAATTAAAATTTAAAAGAATTGGAGTCAAAATTAGCAAATAGTGAACTTAAGCCAAGTATTAATAATTTACATTAAACATAAACAACTAAATAAGTAGATCTATATTTCAAATCTAATGAATGGTCATTAAACTAGAATATAGGTTACATATAGGTAGTTAATGGATAATAGATACTAACTCCTATGAAAGCAAGTCCCATATAAATATAATGTTAATCACTCAAACATTCTATAGAGTTATCTCTTACTAAAACATAAATAACTGAGCCTTCAACATCATAATCACAAACAAAAGCATCAATATATGATTTCATAATTCTAAGAAATAATCCATTTAAAATTTAAATAGCTTTTGTTAAATACCATTATGAATGTGTAAAGCTTGCTGGTAATCCATTAATTGTATTTTATCCAAAGGTATTTTATTTGACATGATGAATAGCTATCCTTCCCAAAATTCCATATAAAACAGAAGCAGATAAAGAAGCATAGAAATAAAAAGCATAAGAATCATAAAATGCAGATCCATCAACTATATCTTGTCCTTCAACAGTTGGAGATGAATCTGTACCAAACCAAGATACATTACTATTGAATGTCAAAGCTGCTAAACCATATATATCAAAAACCCTTGTAGAAATTGCAATAATATTACTTACAGTAGATCTGAATTATTTAACTATCAACTTTTCTTTTAGTTATTCTTCATATTGATGAATCTATTTAAAAAGTTCCTCAATAGCACCTTTTGCTACTTGTTTCCAGTCTCTCATTTCCAATCTTGCTTATTTTATTTATTATGCCCAACCTTTTCTTATTGGTTTTTTCTTTTAATCTTCAAAACCTCCTAATATTGTTTTCCAACATGATCCTAAAATTTAACAAAAGATAAGATTTAAAAATCTTAAGAAACTGTAACAACATTTTTTGCAACCTGATAATTTATTCTCATAGTTTCTTTCTACTTCCGTTACTTTCTCAGCATATTCAAAATTTAATTGTTTTCTTGACTTTTTTGGAAATTTAATGCTATTTGCTCTACTAATTTAGCTTTTATTAATATTATCTGGATCATTCATTTTAATTAATAACCTACTTTATTCTTCTTACCATTCTTATTTTGTTTTTTTTTATAAATCAAAGTTCTCTTCACAAAAAGGATATAATTATGGATCAAGTTTATTATTTAAAAATAATCTATTAGCTTCTTTTAAATTACTATATAATGATTTGATTGATTTAATTAAGCTAGGGTATATTTTTTCTAAAGTAAATTTCTTTAATTATTAATATTTATCAGCTGAGTTGTTTGGCAAAGCAGATTTAAGTAAATTTGCAAAATCTCTTTCGTTTAAAGTAAATGTTTAATTTAACCATATTTATTTTGCATGATTTGTATATTCTTAGAGTCCAAAGTTTAGATTAGTTAATCTGCAAAATTCTTTAAAATCATTATAACAAATTGAAGGTGGAAGACCCTCTTCTTAATTACTAAATTCCATAAAAACTTCATGCATAAATTATGGAAATAGATTATTATTCTATTATAATGATTAATAATAATCAGTTGATGTTATTTTAGTTAAGGCTTTACTACTTAAATCTTTCCTTTATAAATTTCTAAGTTTTTCAGTTTTTTAAGAATCTAATTACTCTATATCTACATGTTATTATCTTTAAGCTAAAATTTAAGCTGTTGGTTCTAATTCAAAATTTAATAATAAGCCTGTTCTTTCATTATCATCCATCAATTTATAAACATTAGAAAATTCTGGAATTAATTATTCCATAATCTAACCTTATTCTTCATCCATTTTATATATATCTCTTAGTTAAATAATTTCATTTTCTTTATCTTTGTCTAATTATTCCATTTCTTCTAAACCACATTTACATTAAATACATTCCCAAAACATCATTAAACATTTATTTGGTTTATTTTCTTATAATTCTTTTTTTTTCACTTCTATCTACTTTACAAATTTATCATAATTAAGTTTTGAAACTAATTGTTTATTACATTCTAAATCCTCTCCTAAATATTCAATAGGACCAACAGGCTTATATTCTTAAATCATATCTTCAATTAATTTCTTTTTTATTAATAGTTTTGGATTGACATCCTCTTTATTATTTTTTTTAAGACCTGTTTTTTATTCTTTTTTAAAGTTCCTTTCTATTTAATTACCAACAATTAAATATCTCATATAAATTAACGAACATACAGCCATATCACTGTAAACATGTTCTTTATAAAAGTATGTTATCAATCCTTCAACAATACATCTTTTTTTTCTTTCAAATTCTTCTTTATTAAGTAAAATAGAGAAAAAGAGAGATGTACCAGTAACTCCAATAATACAAATAAATAAACCACTAGCAACTGCAATTTAAGCAAAAGTTTGAAAATTATCAGAAGTATTAATAAATTCAATTGATAACATAGGTACAATCACTCCAAAAGGAAATATAATGCAACACCACAATAAAGAACTTACAAAAGATGAAAAAAAGTTTTCATATAATTCTGATTAATTTTTAATGTATGTCAATACTTTATAAATTAGAAATATAATTGGTAAACCAATTGCTAATGCTAGAAAACATGTCTAAAATATTTCATTTGACTACATAATTCCAATAGGAATAAATACTGCAACAGGACATAAAATTCCAATAAGAACAGTATAATTTTATATTTTTAGAGCATTTAATTTTTTTTGATTTTCAATTTATTCATTTTATTCCATTTCAATATTTGTAATTTCAAAGTCTTTTTTAATTTGCAATGATTTTCCTGATAACGCTAAATTAATGAGAAAGAATAAAATTGGATGCATAATTAATAAACTAAAAATAGTTCCAATTTCAACATTGGTTGGTTGATATTTTTCCTCAAATTCTTAAGAAAACCAAAAGAATTCCCCTAAGAAAAATATTGATAAAAGAAAGAATGAAGCATTAATCCATAAACCATATGGAGTTAAATTATAATAAGCATATTCTCCAAAATTAGGGAAATCATCTTCAGTAATTTATTTAACTCTCCAAATAGCTAATAAAGATTCTTTAATAAAGTATATAAATATAATAATTAATATAATTGCTCCAATAGCTACTAAAACATAACTAACATATAATAAGATTTCATCTGTTGATTCATAATAGAGTGGAATTAATACTCCTAAAGGGAATGCTAAAAAGAAACAGAGAAATCCTAATGAATACATTTATAATTTTCTTTTTTCAATTCCTATCATACTAATGGTTAACCATATAATAAATAAAAATAATGGTCCATAATAAACAGCATCTCCTATAGATTATATAACATCTTTAGTAATAGAATTAGATTCTAAATAAAAGTATAATTTTAAAAATGAAAATATAATAGGAGCTCCTAAAAATAATGGCACATATAAGAATGTTCTAGATAATTCTCTATTTGTAATAGAAATAAATACACCTAAAAATAAATAAATAGGAACTATTGTAACTTCAAATGCTAATGTCATAATTTCACTATAATTAGACAATTAATTGTTAAGTGTTGAAGCTAATTTCAAAAATAACCAAATTTCTACTATGAAATAAAATATTCCAATCATATAAGAGATAATTCTAACTTTATTTTTTTATAACCAACTTACAGCTTATTAAGATGTTGTTTCTTATTTAATATATTATTTATTTAGCATTTCTTTAAGTCTATCTATAGCAGTTTAGATAACATCTTCTGGCCAATCAAATAATCGTGCTTTAATAATAAACCAGGAAAATATTAAAATTAAAAGTAATGGAATATAAAGTTATGATAATATATAAGTTAGTAAATCTTCAAAAATAATTTAAGGAGTAACAATGATATATTCTAATATGTAATAACCAACTAAGAAAACACAAAATAAACACCAGAAATTAATTACCATTGCTGCAAAAAACTCTTTCATAAAACTTTTTAACCAAATGAATAATTGTGAAACTAGAAACCCATTAAGAACTATCAAAACTATGAATGAAAGTATAAAGATTATTGATACATCATAATTTGCTGTTTAATTCAATTACAATAACTAAAATAAAATAATATTAATACATTTAAATAGTTATTTAATAGGAACCATAATGGTAATAAAACTCCTATAAATGTTATTATTAATATAAACCACACCTATTTGATCATTATTATTCTATATATTATTTTATTATTACATTAACGTATATATTGTAAATAAAGCTCCTAATCCTGTTAAATTAAATACAATAATTTATTTATTTGCATTAACTTGTACCTCTGCTTAATCTTATAAATCCTATTATAGTTTTTATATTTACAAATGTTTGAAAAATAAACACTACATAAATGATCAAATAGAAAAGCCAAATTAAGACATGATAATGGGTTATCTCAAAACTTCCATTAAAAAATCTACATTTAGCTGCAAACCAATTTTCTATCTAACTATTAATGTTTATTATTTTATTCAACAAATTATTATTAGGATTACTTTCTCTTTCTTCTACCAATTAGAATAAATCTTGTATATAAGGATGATCAGGTCCTACATATGAATATTACTTTCCTCCTATTGTAAATTTTTTTGTTATCTTTGGAATTGGTTACATTGTGCTACATTCTTTTTTTAAAAATATACTTTGATCTTGCTAATGATGGTTTTGAAGAAATTTAATCAGGTTAATTCAAATCGTCATTTTATTCTCTAGGACTAGATTATTACATAAAAGTAAAATTGTAAGTGTAAATAATTTTAATAAATTATTATCATATAATATTCCGAGATATTATTCTTAATTATATTTGCATCTAATTTCTTTTTATTTAATCATTTCATTAGCTTGTCTAATAAATTTGATTTCCTTATCAATAATTAACTTTTTATTTTTAAAATAGTTTTCTTTCCTAAGTTATTTTCCTTTTCTATCTCAAAAAATAATTTAGCTTATTCTTCTTTTAAGAGAAATAAAAAATCCATCTCAAAAGTAGTTTTTGTATTAATCTGTCTAAAATTATTCCTAAATTTCTTCATCATTTTAACCTAAAGCTTTTAATGTTATGAGATTTTTAAACAACCTTGTAAAAGCATACATTACTAATATATTTCTAATTTCTTTAAAATTTAAGAAATTGATTTTTGCATTTTATAATATTTTATTATTATTTTTGATTAAAATAATTTCATCATCACATTTCATGATCTGATTCAGAACTCTAACTTAAGTTTAACACATTTTCATATGGAACAATTTTCTTATATATTTTATCCATGTCATAAGAGTTATTCAATAATTTAGAATAAGCATCTTGTCCTTCACTTTCAATTATTTTTTATTTTCTTAATTTGATGGAATTTAGTAGCTTAATAATAGTAAATTATACTTATTAATCATCTTTGCTAGCAAATTTAGTATATAAGGAATCATAAGAAGAATGAAATTTAACTTTAAAATCTCTTATTTTTCGTAAATAATCAGCTTAGACTTAAATGTTATTTTCTTATTATTCAACATTTTCTAAAAATAATAAAATAGATTACATGTATCAGTAGCTTCAATATTTGATAAACTCTAAGATTTGTTCATCTAATAAGCATTTTAAAATGTTAATAACTCTTCTTCTAATTTGATTTTTTTCTATTTTGATGCTTCTAAATTTTATTATTATTCAGATAACTATATTTCTAATTCACTTTTTTTTTCAATATTTGCCATAAAATCGATAAAATTATTTGAATGACTATAATTTTATTCTTTTATATCAAATATTCCTTTAATTTAAGCATACTACTTCTCAAACTACTCTAATTTTTCATGTATATTTTTTGTATTTTTTTCTTACTATTGTTTTAATTTTTTATTTTATTATGCATCATTCTGTTTGGCTTAATTTCTTCTTAAGTTTTAAACAGATTCTAAAGCTGAATCCTAAATATAAACATCAGCTAATTAATTAAAGAATAATGAATACCTGCTTAGAAAAGATGATCTAAATTCTTTTTTTCAAGTAATGAATTCCTAATTTAATTAATTAAATTTCCTTGATGCTTTTTCTTTTGATTATAGGTTAATAAAAAGTCATCTATAGTTCTATATAAAGTTTTGATTTATTATTTATTTTTTGATATTTCAACTTCTTCAAATCTGATTAATTTCTTAAAATTATTAATCAATTATTGTAAATGCTAAAAATATATTGATAAATAAATTACTCTAATATATTCTTCATTTTATTATTTATTATCTTTACATATTTTCAAAATAGTAATAACTCTAATTTTTTAAAAACTACTTGTTTTATAAGATTATTCAGCTTCTTACAATTGTTTTTCAAGTTCAGTTTTAGTTTCTTTTAACTCTTCTAAATTAGATAATTCTTTTTTAATATAACCTTTATTAAAATCAATAATTTTTTATTATTTAAGTAATTTAGCATATTTCAAATTTTCATAAGTTAAAGTATCTAATTTTTTTCTCATTTATTTAGCTTATTATTCTAAGAGATGTAATTATTTTTGAGAATGTTTTTAGATGTCAGTTTTAAGAATAGGGAATATTTCAGTTTATTAATATGCATTTAAAGAGAGTGAGGAAGATTAAAATGATTTTAATCTTCCTTTTTATGTTTTAAATTTATCCAATAATTTAACTGTATTTTATCCATCATTAGATCTGTTTTCAATAGTAATTTTAATTTATTTAGATTCTTAATTGAGATTATCTAAATCAGTAAAATCTTATGTAATAAACATTGTTCTTTCATATTTATCTTATGACTTATTAATAGTTGAAGCATGAATACTACTATCTATTCTTGGTAAAATATTTTTGCTTCTATCAAATCTACTAGCTTGTGTATTATCAAAATTATAATCAAGTTTAACTGGTTAAGGTTGATTTAAAATACTAGCTTAAGGAATTAAAATAATTGATTATTATTATTCTTCTGGTTCAGTTTCATACATTAACTTTTTTTTTAATTTAGCTTCAATAGCAATCTTCAATGCAGCTAAATAATAATAATAATAATATATTTTTACAATTAGTATAAGCATGTTCTTCTTCAACACTCATATAATCAGTTGCAGAAGAGAAACAATGTTTAATAGTTTTAGAATAATCACATTTTTTACTTATACTTAAACATGCCCATGGAAATTATATCCATATCCATCTTTTATAATAATAATCTGATGAAACTCTATCTCCAGTTATTTCTTCTTCACCAGATAATTATTCTCTTTTATCTGTTAACAATTTTTAAAGTATCTTTTACATTTAATATTTAAATTCTTCAATATCTAAAGTTTATATAATTTCTAATTCATCAGGTTCTCTTTCACTAGGTTTTATCATTTATTATAAATAATAATTTCTAACTTCTTATCTATTTTATTATATTTCTACATTTTAAGATTCCATTTTAGTAAGTGCAGGTGTTTTAATAGCTTTTGCTACTCTTTTCAAATGTTTTGCAGGATCAAATTATTTAAATTCTGGATCTTTATTAAAATATAAATCTAGTTTTAAAATTTCTTATAATAATCCAATATCATATAAATCTTATAATACTCCAATAATAGGTGGATGTCTAAATACAGGAGTATTTTTAGTTTCAAAATCTCCAAATTCTTTAAGAAATCTTGATACTTATATAATAATTCTAAAAAGATCTTCTGCACTTGGATGATAATGTATTTAAAAACCTTCTACTGCTTTATTATATTCTAATACTGGATCAAATCCATTTTCCTCTAATTTTTACCAATATCTACAAAGATCATATTTATTATTAGGATTAAATAATAATAAAAAGTTTTCAATTATACTTATAACTTCTTTCAATTTGAAATAATTTTTAGCAGAAAATAAATGAAATGTCTCTTCTTCTAATTTTCTTATTGAATTATTAGTATATTTAGCAATAGTTTCAGCTATTTTATCATGTAATTATAAAGTTTTATCATTATGATAACAATTAATTACACATTTTTTAAAGATTTCATTATGTATAATCCATAATTCACGATGTTTCATAAGAAAGATTTTAAAGAAAAGTAAGAATAATTTCCATTATTTTTCCTCAAATTCACAAACTGATTAGATTTCTTTATATGTTAATCCTTTTTAAGTGATAGCAAGAACAGTAATAAGTTAAATAAATTTAGGATCTTATTTTAATTCTGGAGTTTTTGGAGTAAATATGAAGCTTTCACTAAAGAATTTTAATTAGAATGTAAATAATTCTTCAACAGATCTAAAATTTTAAATTGAATCTAAATTTAATTCTTTTAAAATATTCTCTACAACAGAAACATCAATATCTTTAAGTTCAACTAAACCATCTGTTGGATAAGGTAAAAATACAGTCATAAAACTTCTTACAAAAAGTGGTTAATTACGTACTTTATAATTTAATTAAATGAATAATTCTTGAATTGTTTAAACTCTCTAATCAGACTAAGGAAATAATAATAATAAAAATATACAAGAAAAGATTGTTTTCCAAAATGACCATTAACCATAATTTTAATAACTTTGGGATCACAAGTAATTGGAATGACATGACATGAAGGTTTAAGAATTCTCATAGAATTAGAATTTTTTTCAGCAGTTACAATAACTTTAATATTTTTAGGAAAATATTTAGGTAACCAAAAAGATACATTAGCTTCTCTATGAACATCTAACATATCTCTAAAATTATCAATTCCTTCAAATATTAATATTACCTATTATTATTAATATATAATATACTTTATCATAAATAACTTTAGCTCCATTTAAAAATTATTATTCTAATTCTCTACTACAAATTTCTAACCAATAATGAAAGTATCTACGAAGCTTTTCTTCTACTAATTCTACTTTCTATTTAATATTTAAAGTTTCTCTTAATTTAATTAAAATTCTGTAAATTGCAAAAAAGTAATTACTATTTTTTCCTGATTAAGTAGCAAAATGTGGAATAATATAATCTTGATAACGCTATAATTATATTAATGATATATACTCCTTTTTTATTTTTAGCATGATATTCCATCCATTTAACAAGTAATGTTTTCTTTCCTATTCCATCATCTGCTTCTAATACTAATGGAGTATTCTAATGTAATGATTTCTCTTCATCTAACCAATCTTCTATTTCTAAAAAATAACGATCCAAACCAGAAGCAGTTCTAAAATCAATTGTATAAGTTACTAATTTTTGTAATATTCAACTACTACATCAGATGAACTTTTATATTAATATATCTATACTCTATGTAATTCATATTCTCATTCCTCATCGATTCTATGGTAGTTTTCTTATCTTTTGCAGATGTAGGTCTATTTGAATATGCGTCGTCCATTTTATATTTTAATTAATGATTGAACAAAGTTTTCTTCATAATGAAAATGAAGAATTTGGAGAATAACTCCTTGAAGATTTCATCATCTTTCAAAAATTAGGAGCAGGTGCTTTTAGCAAAGTATATAAGGTCTAATATCAGGATTAGATCTATGCTTTGAAAGTATAGTTCAAATTTTTATAGGTTGTTGATAAATAAATGGCTACTGGAAATAATATTGTAGATAAGCTCAATTAAGAAGCCTCTATCTTAAGCACACTTGAACATCCAAATATAGTTTAATACTATAAGACAATTGAATCTAAGAGAAAACTATATTTTCTAATTGAATATATTGAAGGTAAATCACTTTAAGAATCTATTGATTTATCATTGACTGAATCTTAAATTAGATCAATCATATAATAAATAATATATGCTCTTGCATATATACATAAAAAAGGTATAATTCATAGAGATCTAAAACCTGGTATTAACATTTTTTTTAAATAGATAACATTTTGATTGATAAAGAATTGAATGTTAAAATAATTGATTTCGGGTTGAGTTTTTAAACAATTAAATCAACTTCCCATGAAAATTGTGGAACATTAATTTATATGGCACCAGAAGCATTAATGAGAAAAGAATACTTCAAATCAGTAGATATATGGAGTCTTGGAATTATACAATATATGATGTTTACAAATTCTCATCCATTCTGGGTAGATGATACAAGAGAAAGTTTTATAAAGAAAATGAAAAGTCCTTAATAGGCATGCTATCCTTAAAATATGAGCAAGTTTAAAATAGACATAATCATAGAATAGAGCGGCCATATCATTTTTTGAAAAAACAGCTGCATGGGAACCTGAAGCTCGACTTACTGCTGAATAGGCATTAATACATCCTTGGATAAGTGGTAGTAATAATCAAATGCCTATGTCATCAAAAGATATTATTTAAACATTTAAATGTTAAAATGAATTCCATCAAGTAATATAATATTTGAATAATTTAAGATGATAAAAATGTTGATGATTCTTAAATTAATATAAAAATTAAGTCAAAAACGAGATGCAATATAAGCATAAACATTAAGAGCTCATTCATAATTTTAAAATAGTCTATAACCTTTAATAATAAATTGTAGAAATCCAAGTTCTTAATAAAAATTGAAGACAGAATAATAATAACTTTAACCACCATTATCTGCTCATAGAAGTACCTAATCAAGATTGCAAAATAATTCATCTTTTCTAAGTTGTTAAGATGTATGAATTTGTTATAATTAGTAACAAAGAGAAGATTTAAGATTAAAATAGAATAAGAGCAAATAGCAATAGTTTAAATTACCTCCGATAAACACAAAATCTGCTAATAATTCACCTTATAATAATAAATCTCAGTAGATTTTTACATTTAGTCCATATAAGAGATCACAAGCAACAGTGGAACTTAAGAAGTCATAATTTAAATTATGAAATATAATATTTTATATGTCTTTTTTAAAGAAATTATTCTCAAAGCCAGCAAAAGATAAAGAAAATCAATCAGTGTAACATAATATCAATCAAATTTATAATACATAACCATTCTAAAGGAAATCTAATCCAATCTATAATTACAATGGGATACATCGTATTGAATAATTTGAAATAATTCTTGAATAACAGATAATTGATCTTGAATAATTAAAGTAATTGACTTGGAGAGGAGCACCATAAGGTAATTAAATAGAATTATAGAAGTATATAGAGCAAAAGTATGGAAACTTATATTAAAATACATTCCTCCTAATCATATGAGTTAAACAAGTGTTATTTATAAGAAAAGATAAGATTATATTTAATATATTAAAAACTATTATGAGTAAATTAATGAAAGAGATGATGGTGAAGAAAAAATAATAAAAATTATATCAAATGATGTATTAAGAACTTAACCAGATTTTAAATTATTTAGAGACCCTAAAATATAAAACCTTTTTAAAAGATTACTTTTTATATGGAGTTAGAGACATCCAATGAGTGGGTATATAATGATATAATAAATTAGTTATGTATAAGGAATAAATGATATTGCATCACCATTAATTGCTGTGTTTTTAAATGAATATGTTAGAGTAGATTTCAATAAATTTGATTTACCATCAGATTTTAATAAACTTCCAGATGATATATTACTTGATATTGAAGCTGATATCTATTGGTGTCTCTGTAAAATCATAGACAATATCCAAGACTATTTCATATAAAATTAACCTGGTGTATCATTAGCTTATCAAAAAATTAAAAGCATTATAAGTACAGTAAGTTATGTAAGCATATGCAGATCGATCCATCAATTTTAGATTATTTCAATACTTAACAAATTGATTTTAATCATTTTGCCTTCAGATGGGTAATCTGTTTACTTGTTAGAGAATTCCCTCTCTATCTAGCCATCAGATTAATGGATACTTATTTATCAGAAGGAGATAATATGGCCAATCTTCATATATATACAGTTTCCAATCTAATTCTTAAATGTGCACCTGAAGTATATACTTTGCTTTCATTTTAGATTCAAAATAAAAATATGGGTGAAGCCGTCATCTTTTTATAAAATCTTCCCACTAAAGATTGGACTGAATTAGATATTGAAATGCTCTTATAAGAAGCATATGTTTTTAAAGAGCATTTAAACAATAAACAAAATCTTAATCAATCCATTACCCCCACTTAATCAAATCGAATTTCCAATAAATGAAGATAAATTCTCTTTATTAAATTTAATTAACGAAAATTATATCTATTATGCAACCATTATAATGCCAATCCCCAAAATAATCTATCAAAAAAGATTCCTGTTTGCATCAATTCCAAAAATTACTCTCTGAATCACTCAATCGCAAATAAGCTAAATAAAATAAAGAAAATAATAGAACTAGTTTTCAAATGAGAAGCTACAGCAAATTATTATCACCTCCTCATCGTTCTATTCCTATTCATAATTAACTCAATCAAGACCTCAAAAAAACTCTTAATAGAGTCAAATCTATGTTAGATAAAGCCTATCAAGAAAATCTAACTTTATAAACTGAAAAAAAAGAATTACTATAAATATTATAAGAATAAAACCAGCTAATTGAAAAATTATAATCAAAAAAATCCTTGAGTCAACATTACTGAAATATCCAATACATTTGTACTATGAATAAAAATATTAATATATAATGAATAAATCAAAAACAAAATCACCTCCTTAAGGAAAGTAGCAACAAAGCTTATCTGTTGAACCTAAAGAAACAAAAAAACTGAGAACAACTTTAGATTATTCATTTAAAGAAATAAAAAAACTTGAAGGTATGTATTGTAACTACTATGAAAGAATTAAAAAATAAAGAAGTTAAACCGAGAGAAGGTGAGCAATGGATATTTAAAGAGTAAAAGAAGTAAGAAAACTAAGAAGTTTAAAACGATACTCCAAAAGAATAAGTGCTAAAATAATAATAATCTTTGCCGGAAGAAACAGAGCCAGTTTAACCATAATAATAATAACCATAAAAATAACAAGACAATAAAAAAGGCAATGCTCCATAACCTCCACCTGCTTAATTGATTCCATAAACAAATGTCGCAACATAATTAATTACTTTATAAAATATACCATTAAATGGAAAAATAATTGGTGGTAAATTATAAGAAAATAAAAATCAAAATCAGCAATCTAAGTTCAAACCAGAGTTATGTTGTTAATCACTAATATTATGTTAAAATAAATTAACTAGTTTGAGTGGATTTTATTAGGTGATGCAAACTGTAATGCCTAATGTAGAATTACTTAGATGGATTGATTTATCATATAATCAATTGACAACTTTAGATTATAATTTCAAAGAATTGCCACATTTATAATCATTATATCTCACATTTAATTCTATAAAGGATATCAATGAATTAAAATAAGTAATATATTTTATATATATATATAGTTATCACACTTATAAGAGTTCAGATCTCTTAAGATATATGGTAATCCTATAGAATAGATCATCAATTTTAGATTATATATAATTGATGTCCTTCCTTAATTAAAAAGGATAGACTCTGTCTTAATTAGTAAAAAAGTATATCTTTTATATTTTATTATAGGAAAGAGATAATTCATCAATGATAGTGAAAGTATTTGATTTCAAACCTCAAATGAAGGCTTAAGCTGATAAAGATAAATTGTTATTATAATAAACCTAAATTACATAATAAAAGTCAAAATCTTAACCAAAAAAGAAAAAATGATAATTTAATATATCTAATAAATTTATATTAATAGAAGGGAAAAAAGTAATCAATAATTTTTATTATGATTTTTTCTTTTTAATTACTGTTCCATTTTAAAATTATCCTGTTTAACAACTTTTATCTAAGATATATATAATATTATTTTACTCTTGATTTGATTTCTTAAAGATCTTATTCTGTGTATTCAGAATCATTGATGACTTGTTATAATCTTTCATTTTCTTCAATCAATAATTGAATTTTTTCATTTAGATCAGCATATAAATTATCTGCAATTTTTTACTCATAAACTTATTCAATTTATTTATATGTTAATTTCAAATGATCTTCTTCCCTTTTCAATTGTTATTGTTATTTATTCAAATTATCAATATCATTTTTAATTTTAGTAATATCAGAATTAATTTAATGATTAGAATTTGAAAATAATTATTTATTCAATCTATCATTTTCAGCAATAAGATTTTAAACTTTACTTTCTAATTCAATAACTAGGTCTTTAATTTAGGAATCATCATTTTAATCAATTTTATTTTATAATTCATCACATTTTAATTTGTATTACTATAATTCATTTTTAGTACTCTAAAGTTACTATGATGTTAGTTTACGAGTTTATTATGATTTTCCAAAATTTTCTTTCAATTTTTAAATATCAGTTTATTCAATAAGTTACTAATTTTCATATTATAATTTTTCATTAAGCTATTTCAATAAATGAATTTTTTATTCTAATTCTTGAATAAATTGAGAAGATTAACCTCTATATACTTCAGTCTCAATTTAATGAATAGTTTATTGCATTAAATTATTAGATTCTTGTAATTATTTAAATTCAATAACTAAATTATGATTATTATAATTGATAGTTTTAAGCTAAGATTATGATCCTTTATTATTATAATAAAGAGGAGTATTGATTAAATTATATGGTTATGGGGATTAAACAATAGTAGTTTATTGAGTTGGTTTTGGAGATTAAAAAATAATGGAATTATCACGATTTTGAGTAGGACTCATACAAACAAATTATTTATTTGGATTAATGAATTATGATAAATGAGTTTCATTAACTGAATCATTTTTTTTATCATTTTTGGTTCCAACTTTAAATTATATTGAATAATCATGTGATTAATTTGGATTTAGATTAGATTTAGAATTACTATATTACAATGACTATATAAGATAATGAATAAAATTTACAAGAGGTTTATCTTGATGACTAGAATTGGATGCTCTTTTGAGATATTAATTATAATATGGATTAGTTGCAATGGATGTATTTTAATTGATAGAATCAATATCAGTGCTTGCTTTATGATGAAATTTATTAGATGAGATTTATGTATTTTAGGTATTTTCAATACTTTAAAATGGTGATCTTGATTGATATTGATTGTATTTTAATGATTATTATTATGGTTCTAATCTATTAAGTATAAATTTTACATGAAGGATTCCTTCTTCCAACTTAATATTGTTACATGCTAACAGCCAAAAATTTAATTAATTATTATTATTTATGAAATTAAGAAAATTAGGATTATCAATATTATTATGTAGTGCTGGTTCATACAGTCTTTATTGTAATGAGAAGACTAAAGCATATATTTGGGGAAATGGAGTTTATTAAGCACTTCCTGGATAAGGTTTAAGTTTTAATAATTTTACTCCAAAATAATTGATTGATTTTGATGATAAGAATTTATAGAAGCTATTCTTATCAGAATAATTTGAAAGTGGTATAACAGGAAATGGAGATGGATATATTTGGACTGCTCATAAATTAGTAAGTTATGAAGATAAAAATATTAATGATGGATAAAGATAAAATATTATTAAAATTAATGTACCTAAAGGAAAGATTAAATAAATTAAATATACTAAATAATTTGTATGGACATTGACACATAATGGAGATGTTTATTAATATTAAGTTAAGGAGGGATAATTTATAAATAATCCAAAAAAAATAAATAGTTTATAAAATATTAAATAAATAGAATGTGGAGAAGATCATTTTGTTGCACTTACTAATGATGGTACCATATTTACAATGGGTGATGATACGTATGGTTAATGTGGATTAGGATCTAATAATAGAAGTACAGCACCACCATTTTATGAATAAAGAATTAGGAATCCAACAAAAATAGAAAATTTACCAAAAGTAAATAAAATTATTTGTGGATCAAATCATACTTTATGTATTAGTACAGAAGGATCAGTTTATGGATGGGGATCAAATTCTTAAATGTAATTATCACATTCAGAAGAATTTTCAAGAGTTGGAGAACCATTAATTGCTGTTTATAATCCATTAAGAATATCTGCTTTAATGGATAGTAATAATTAAGTATTAGATTTGGCTGCTGGAAATGAATTTAGTGTATTTGTTACAAAAAATAAATAAAATTCAGAAACTGAAGTGTTCTCTTGTGGTCACAATATTAGAGGATAATTAGGTTGTGGATTTGTTAGACATATTAGTGATATTGTTAAATTAGAAGGATTATCTAATTTTAAAATCAATATTAATGGTAAATAAGAAAATGTTGAAGTTAAATAAATTGAATGTGGATATAATCATTGTATGGCACTTACAAATGTTGGTGCTATCTTATAATGGGGAGATAATGAATATGGACAATTAGGTAATAAAAAAAGGTAACATTAAATATAATCTTTAGGTCATTTACTGATAAACCTATCGTTGTTTCATAATTTGTGTAAAATAGAGTTGCATCCATTTCTTGTGGTAGTAATACCAGTGGAGTAATTATTTAGTAATGATAGAGTAATTTAATATCATTTAATATCAATTCATTAATTCTAAATAAATATTAATATAAAAGTGATATCATCAACAACTGATTCATCATCTATTGTCCACATTCGATAAGCTACTCTTAATAATTCTTCACTTGCTCCTTCTATATTATTTTNTACCTAAAGGAAAGATTAAATAAATTAAATATACTAAATAATTTGTATGGACATTGACACATAATGGAGATGTTTATTAATATTAAGTTAAGGAGGGATAATTTATAAATAATCCAAAAAAAATAAATAGTTTATAAAATATTAAATAAATAGAATGTGGAGAAGATCATTTTGTTGCACTTACTAATGATGGTACCATATTTACAATGGGTGATGATACGTATGGTTAATGTGGATTAGGATCTAATAATAGAAGTACAGCACCACCATTTTATGAATAAAGAATTAGGAATCCAACAAAAATAGAAAATTTACCAAAAGTAAATAAAATTATTTGTGGATCAAATCATACTTTATGTATTAGTACAGAAGGATCAGTTTATGGATGGGGATCAAATTCTTAAATGTAATTATCACATTCAGAAGAATTTTCAAGAGTTGGAGAACCATTAATTGCTGTTTATAATCCATTAAGAATATCTGCTTTAATGGATAGTAATAATTAAGTATTAGATTTGGCTGCTGGAAATGAATTTAGTGTATTTGTTACAAAAAATAAATAAAATTCAGAAACTGAAGTGTTCTCTTGTGGTCACAATATTAGAGGATAATTAGGTTGTGGATTTGTTAGACATATTAGTGATATTGTTAAATTAGAAGGATTATCTAATTTTAAAATCAATATTAATGGTAAATAAGAAAATGTTGAAGTTAAATAAATTGAATGTGGATATAATCATTGTATGGCACTTACAAATGTTGGTGCTATCTTATAATGGGGAGATAATGAATATGGACAATTAGGTAATAAAAAAAGGTAACATTAAATATAATCTTTAGGTCATTTACTGATAAACCTATCGTTGTTTCATAATTTGTGTAAAATAGAGTTGCATCCATTTCTTGTGGTAGTAATACCAGTGGAGTAATTATTTAGTAATGATAGAGTAATTTAATATCATTTAATATCAATTCATTAATTCTAAATAAATATTAATATAAAAGTGATATCATCAACAACTGATTCATCATCTATTGTCCACATTCGATAAGCTACTCTTAATAATTCTTCACTTGCTCCTTCTATATTATTTTCTTAGTAATATTTGGCTACAATATCAACAATAATTTAATTATCTAAAAACTCCCATATTCCATCTGAGGCAATTACAATAAATTTATCATTATATGCCAATTAATATTCAACAATATCTGGAATACTACTTACTCCAACAGATTAAGCTACTTAATCACCTATACTTCTACTCATTGCTAAACCTGGATATTAAGTTCCATTTACCCAAACTCTCATTGGACCAATAGGATTACCTGATTGAAATCAATTATTTACCATTCTAATCATAAAATGTATCAATCCTTCCTCCTGATTAGATTATTCTTTATTATTCCTTTTTTATTGTTAATTTATGATCAACTGATAATTAATAGGATTTAAACTTTTATCCATAACCATTAAATTTACCAATCACTGTTCTACTATCTCCTACATTAAATGAATACATTTTCCCATTGTCTTATAATATTATACCATTCAATGTAGAACCACTAAAATTAGTATCAAAAGCTTATTTATTAACATTATTAGATATATTTTAAATAGATCTTTGGAGTACTTCTTTAATTTAAGAAGACTATAATTAAATCTTATCTTTTCTAATATTATTAGGTAAATTAGTTTATATAAAATTTGACACAAACTGACCATTTTATCCATGTCCATCACAAACAAAAAATAAATGTATATTTTCAATAAGATTAGTTTAACAATAAAAAATATCCTAATTAACTTTGTTTGGATTATTTGCTATATAACCTTATCTAGTTTTATAAATATATTTTAGATTAAACTACAGCGTATCTTAAGGTTCAAGACTACATAACGAAGCTGTAGATCTATTTTTATTATAGGAATCCTCTGTCTTTAATATATTAATTTAACTTTAAACTCTTCTCTCAGGAACTGATGCTTCAGGATTAACCTTTTATGTTTATGTAACATATTTACTTACATAATTATGCCACATTTCTTTACGTGATCTCATTGGTACTCTATTCATCTCTTTAGATTTGTTTAATTTCAATTTTGAGTCTAAAAATGAATTGTATTTTAATTGAACATTGTTTTATTATTGTCTACTCTATTATGAATAACTATTTATGATCAATTCTCATAGATATGTAATATATTTACTCTTTTTTTAAAATTATGATTGTTTCTCACTATAATCTCTCTATCCAAAACCAGATTTATCATTTATAAATGATTTTAATTTAGATTAGTTATCACCTATACTTTTGTTTTCTCTCTTTTATTACAAATGATTCCCTTCAGTTTTGAAAATTCTTGGGCTTTTTAGTCGCTTCGATGCTGATTTAGTATTATCAAAAATTCTTTAATTCATATTATTTATAATTAAGAAATGGATGAAAGTGGAATTATTGGATAAATGATATTAGAATATACAGGAAGAATTAAAAAGGTTATAAATCATATTAATATTTAGAGCAGCGGCACTTTAGACAATCCTAAATTAATACCATTCATAACAACTATTGTGTCATCAACTGCTAAGATTTTAGATAAATAATCACTCAATAGAGTAACAAGTATATTCAACTTTTATTAAAGTAAGTTATTAAGAATCAGATATTTTAATTTACATAGATTAAACAGATATAGTGGTTTTGGAAAGATAAAAGTGATGTAAATATATATTAAAATATATGCATTTAATATTTACTTTATTTTTATAATAAATTTAATATAGAGTTTGAAATTTATTCATGATTTTTATCAAATTCTCTTTCATTTTCCATTTGAATTTAATCTATCAACATTCTACCTATAGTTTCAAGAATATAAATTTAGTTAGTTTTAATTGATTTGTACATTTCATAAAGGGCAAATGAAATAAATTTTCTTATAGATTTATTGGTAATCATAATAAGGATAATTATGACAAATACAGATTTGGTTTGTATAAGCAAAGTAGAATAAAATTACGAAGTAGTATGTTGATAAATAATAAAAAGTTTTTATCATTTATATATTAAAATTTGATGAATTCGAATAAATAAAATATAATGAAATTATGATATCACTAGAGTCTTAAATCTTAAATAAATAAAGTATTTATAAATCTATAATCACTGAAATTCTTATTAAAGAAAATAAATTAAGAAAATTTTATTAGAAGAATATAAAAGAATTAATTATATAACGAATGATTTAGAAACGAATAGATGAATATATCTCATTCCATGGTTGATTTTTAAACTTTATAAGAACTTGCTTTTTTTAAACCCATTTTAGGAGTTTAAGCATTTAGTTTGGATATAGCATCTTCTAAATGAGCTGCTTCATCATTAATACAATCTTCATCTTTTCCCATTTAATTATATTATTATTAAATCGAATTTTTCAAGGCTGTTTTTCTTAAATCTGATTAATTACTTTTTTTAGTAACAGGCGAATCTAAAGAATAATGAAATGATAAATACTTGCTTCAGAATTTAATTATTATTTCATTGATTAACTGAATTAACTAAATTTACTTTATTAAGGTTATGGTTTTTAATCTAATCTTGTTACTGATCCATTATTAGATACATTAGAAAATGATCCCATAGTATCAATTCTACCATTTAAAGCAGGTTATCTTTATTATAATTACATCGATCCAACTTAACTTGAAGGTCTATATAGATAATTATATAAAGTTACCCTTATTATTTCCCTAATCCATATACAAAATCTTTTTCATAATCTCTTAAACTTTCTTATACATCAATTAAATCTTATTCTTTAAAGATTTCTTTGAAATATGGATGTTTTAGACAATCTTCAGAAGATACTCTTGCTTTAGGTTCAGGATATAACATCTTTTTTAATAAATCTACTAATTATAATGGTGCCTATAAATTATATAAATAAATTTACTGTTTATATTTATTTAATATTATAATTGATTTCACAATTCTTATTTGCTCTTAAAATAGCTTTATAATCTGCTCCTTGAAATGGTTATTTACCAGTTAATAGTATAAAGAATATAACTCCAGCACTAAATACATCACATTTTTCATCATAAAAAGGATCTCCTTCTTTATATATTAATATTTCAGGAGCTACAAATCCAGGTGTTCCACATCTTTTAAATAAGATTTCTTCATTTAAAAAACAAGCTAATCCAAAATCTGCAATTACTACATCAGTATCATTATCTTTTTCTTTTAATAATAAATTTTCTGGTTTCAAATCTCTATGTATACATCTTTTTGAATGTAAATGACAAAGTGCTCTCATTAAATTGTACATTAATTTTTATAGATTTGGTGCAGATAAAGGATGTGATTTAACTCTAGATAATAATTCTCCTCCTTTTAAAATATCCAATATAAAATAGATTGAATTTTATGTTTCATATACTTCATGTAATCTGACTAAATTCTCTTGATTCAATCTTCTCATCACTTTAATTTCATTCTCCAATGATTCTCTACCTTTAAATTATTCTAACATGAATTCTTTATTAAATGCTTTGACTGCATAATTGATACCAGTAGATTTTTTTGTTGCTAAATATACTTTGGCAAAACTTCCTTTACCAATCATTTTAGTTACACCAAATTCATCATGGAAAGTAGATTACAAACATCTATAATTTAGAAGATTCTTAAAATTAGTATAATCTTCAAATTTCAAGTCAATATATCTTCCATTTCGTGATAACCTTATAATATTACCATACTCATCATTTTTTATAAGAGTCATCATAACAACTGTAGTTTATAATTAATACATAGTTTCTTTTTTTATGTAATATAAATGTTCATTTCCAACTTGTATAATTATTGGTGTCATTTATTTTCTTTTTTTTGATATTTTGTAACATTCTTACTCTACAATTATGTTATCATTCTAAAAATTGATATAAAAATTACATCATAAATGTCTTAATTAAGAGTCTGCCAAAGAGATGGAAACTTACCAATAATATCTGGATTATCAAAAAAAGAAGCGATTTCAGTATTCATAATAATATTTTAATAATTTAATAATTTATATTAATATATATATATAAATGGGTGCAGCATGTGCTAATGCAAAAATGAATTAGACAGTTCCATTAATAAAAATAACAAATGGAGAAGATTAGATAGATAAAAAATAAGAAAATTAATAACAATAATAACGAAGTACATCTTCTAGAGAACAAAACATTACTAAATTAAGCACACTTTCAAAATAAGTTTCAATTATTTCATCAGATGGAATACCTGCAAGAAAGAATACAACATAAAGAATGTCTATATCAGGCGAAGAAAAAGAAAAGAAATCTAAAGTTTAAGGTAAAAATTAAGGATTAGAATAATTGCTGAAACAAAGAGAATTTATACTTGAAAAGTTTTTAAATGATATTTAATTACTTGAAAAATAATTAATGTCAGATGTCATTTAAATGTTAAGATTCTTTTTATCGCATTTAGAACAATCTAATATATATTGGACTAAGTAATTAATATTTTAACATTTCATAGAGTTTGGTTAATTAATAAGAATGATTACAGCATTGTTGTAGGATTTACTAATAATGTAGGAGAATCTAGAAAAATACGAATCTTATATACTAAATAAATAGAATTGGTAGCAAATCTATTAGATAATTATCTATTTTATTAGCAAATTGCAAATTATAAGATACATGATTTCAGTTTTAGATTAAATAAGAAACACAATAATTATTATGTATTTTCAGAATAAGAATATTGTGATATGTCTTTAGAGAATATATTATTGTAACCAGAAGATATACAACCATTATTAGAATATTTACTCAATACTATCTAATTTATGCATTAGAATTTTTATGTTCATTCAGGGTAATTCATATTTGTTATTAAGAATTAAGCCATCCAATGTTTACATGATTCATCATAAATCTAAAGTATTTAAATTAGACTTAAGCTTTTCCGCTTTTAGATTCTCAAGAAGACTCATCAAAAATAAAATTAAAGATTTTAGAGCCAATCTTGTTAATGATTTAGAAGATATTGCTATCCTTATCATTAATTCATTTTATAAAGGTACTGATATTAGATAATAATTAAAATAAAAGAATATTGATTTTGCTAATATCATAGATTCACTCTATCAAAAGTAAAAAAATATTATTGAATCTTATATTAAAGATATTATTCTCTTACTTTATAGAAATAGACAATATCTATATGATCTAAAAGCATCTGATTATGTTCAATTCTTAAAATGTCATTCCAATCCTGAACTTTAAAATATACTTTAAGATATTACTAATCATAATTTAATCAAGAATGTACTTTTTGAATATTCTAATAATAAAGTAGTCTTTTATCATATGACATCTATAAGAAATTAAAAATCATATACTTAATATGAATTAATTGATTAAAATGGATAATCAATTAATATTGTTAAAGGAAGTGCTTATATTTAAGATAATAAATTTTATTTTGCTTTTTAAAATATGATTGGAATGATATCCATTAAACTCAGTTCTGAATAACTTGAAGATACTTTAGAAATGTTATAAATCTCTCTTAGATAATATTTAGCTACTAAAGAATAATAAAAAAAAGAGAGAATTGATTCTGCTTAAAAAAATTACTAATTACAATTATAAATTAATCAACATAGTCCTACTACTTATATAGAAGATTAATTCAAATTTAAAGATACTACTCAAACTTAAAAATAGGCTAATAAAAACTTTCATGATAGAATTTATTTTACTAATTAAAATTTATAAGAAATCTTCAGCAATATTGATTTAGAATAAAGAAATTATATCACTGCTTAATAATTCTATGACTTTCTATAACAATAAACAGATTCTATAGACAATTCATTACTATAACAACTCTTATTTGATAAAATTTAAGAAATTGTTCTATTCTTCTCTGATAAGAACCTAACTTTTCAAGAATTCTTATAAATATTTTCATTTAGATCCAAATAATAATTACCTATTTATAAAAAAATTGTTAAACCATTAAAATAAGTTTAAAATGTAAAATCTTTCACTATCATTAATAATACTGTTCATTATTATGATGGTCAATATTTATATGATGATGAAAATCAAATTGAAATTCAATATGATCTAAAATATATTATAAATAATCAAAATTAACTATTGATTATTGGCATATAAGATGGTTGTCTATATATTAACAACTAATTAAATTAAATTCAAACTGATGTGAAAATTAAATCTGATTTTGGATTTTATAAATTTAATGATATTTACTTTATCATTTAATAAGATGAACTCATACTGTATTCTCTAAAATAAAAGAAAAGTGTTAAACTTAATATTAATGGAATCAATTCATCATGTAATTTAATCTATCATAAGTACTTCATTCTATATTTACAAAATTAAAATGTTTATAGAATATTTATATCCTAAGATAAATGGTGCTTAACATCATTTAATGTTTTTGAAGTCTTATTTGAACATGGTAGATTAGATTAAAAAATCAAATTAAAGTAAATTAGTACCAAATAAAATTAAAGTGATGAATTAATTGGATAATACTCCATTAATAAAGTTTATTATCCAATTTCTAATTAAAATCCCTCATTATTCAGAATTCTATCTGTATAAAAAGATTAATAAAACTATTTACTAATATAAAGGATTGTACATGTAGAATTTGAATCTTTTGATGAATGTTATTAAGTGTGTAAGTATCTAGATCCTTATTTATTGGATTTCTTTTTAAGCATGGAATAATATGATGGAAAATTAAGATTAAATTATATTATAGAAAATTGTGATCTTATTTAAAAAGAAGATTGTAATTTTAAATTAATGAAAAGATGTGTTACTAAATTAAATGAATTAAGATTGCATGATATATTTGTGTAAGATATGCATCCAAATAATATATTTATTACACCTAATTCAGTTATTTTTGCTTCTCTTATTTATAAAACAAATATTCCTAGTATTTATTAAGAAAAATCAGTTCCATTTATGTCTTCATTAGAATATATGGAACCTAAATCATTTTTGGCATATACCTAAAATTTAACTTAAAATTAAATATTTATTAATCCTAGTAAAGCTAATATTTACAGTTTAGGATTGATATTTTTAAGACTTCTTTCCAATTATCAAATTAAAAATACTAAAGAATAATAATTTTATTTGATGGAAATAAATTTGGCTCTTTAATAATTTTAATTCCCTAATTTAAAACCATTACTTGAAGAAATGCTAAAAGAGAATGAAGAATAAAGATATGATTCTTATTAATTAATATAATTTATTAGAAAATATTAAAAATTAAATTCAAAAGAATTATTCTTTACTTCACAACCATTATAATTATTAGAGGCATAATAATAATAAACCTTATATGGATATTAAAACAATTCAATTTATCAATTTCAATAAGTATTTAGAATATATACAAACATTTTATCCAGTAATTTAGAGATATTATACATTTAATCAAATGATGAAGGCTAATTAATACTATTAGCAAAATCTTTAAATTAAAAGACATTTAAATATTTGTTGTTATATATATCTTTATCATAGAATCATTTTGAACAATAACAACAGCATTCAACATTAATTTTTGAAGAATTAGTTAATTTCTAAAAGTTTGCAGAAGAAGAATAAGATGAAATTGAAAATCCTTAATAATAAATTATATAGTAAAATTGCTTATATATTTAATCTCCTCATTCAGTAATAAAAGAAGTTTAAATCCCAATATTTGATTTATAAAATGTAAATGAATGTACATTTTTAATAAATGGAGATGAATTTTATTTTTTTGGATTTGGAATAACTAATGAAGTAAGAAGAGTAGGATCAAGAGATTGTTTTGTATATATGCCTAAAAGAAATTTATTTAAAAAGGTTGGATATAGAACAACTTACTATGAAGCTTAAGTATTAGATTTTGGGGAATATTGGTTGCTATTTGAAAAGATTTCTAATAAACATAAAATTAGAATTCAATAAATAACTAAAACTTCATTTTTATGTACTGAAAGACAATTAAAATTAAAAAATAGCAATTAAGTATTTTATTTTAAATATATGTAAAATGTGATCGCTATATCTAATAATTTATGTTGGTATATCAATATTGATGTATTTAAAGCATTTGAAATATAATGTGATAATATACCCTAATAAATAATCTCAATGCAAAACACTTTAAATAATACAATCTTAACATAGGAAGGTGTGTCAACTTTATAATTTGATGGTAATGTTTTAAAAGTATATTGATTTTATATTATATCAATGTTATTTGAATACTTGTTACATTGTAGCTCTTGAAATTGTAGATTCACTTTTTGAATCCATATCAATCATTTCAATTCCAGTTAAATTTACTAATAATTCTTCATTTAATAAACTATCAATTTAAGATGTAATAATTTAAGTATGTTTCAATTATTCATCATCAAAAAAATCGTTTAGTTTTTATTTAGGGAATATTTAAGTACTCATTAAAATTTCCATTGGTCCTAAATTTGGTAAATCTATCAATCCATTTTTTACTCTCTAACTTCCAACACTAAATCTATTTTTTAAGTCAAAAATTGATGAATTTTTGTTGTATCTCTTTGGACCATCATCCTTATTTTTCTAAAATGATTTCCAATAATTTTTTATTATGAATCGTAAATTAGGTATTAATTCTCTACAAAATACTTAATTGTTTTATAATTCTGTAAACATCCATTGACTCTATTAACTTATATATATTTATTATTAAGATTCCTTTTATTATCGAGCAGTCATCAAAGATTTATTAATTACTGATTGTCTGCTTGAATGTTTTTACTTTTACATTATTTTATTTTCTCTTAATTCATCTATCAATAATAAAGTATGTTCTAATATTTCTTTTGATCTAACTCTTAACGATGCAAATTTGATTTAAGCATTTAATTATAATTTTTTTTGTAGTCTTAAATCAAAACAAATTAAATTACCCCTCCAGAAATATATCATAAGATTATTCATCTACATACTCTTGTAATTAAACTAACATTAATGCATATATTAAAAATAATTTCTCTTATCTTAATTACATTAATTAGATACTATCCTTATACAATACCTCCTTATAATTATCTTTAGATCGGCTTTCCAAATACTTTTCAACAACTGTATATATTAAACATGCTTCATCAAAATAATGTTTTAGGAATGAAATAGTATGAAACTGATTTGAAAAATCCCTATCTGATAAATGTTATTCAATTTATAAATAATTAAGTATTTCATCAGAGAGATCTAACAGTCCAGTTGGATATTTCTTGAATTAATATCATTATTCTATTTACTGTAATTTAGAAACGTGTATTTTATATGACTTCTTTATCTATTTTAAAATGCTAAATTATTGCAATTAATTTATCAAAGCTTTCACTATCACTAGAATCTAATTATTCACAAATTAACATAAAATTAATAATAACATTATGTTAATTTATCTCTTCCTTTGTGCATATTCATAATTCATACAAGAAGGACTATAAATATTAGAAAAGGGAATGAAATTATCCACAGAAAGATATTAACTATATAGGAATTGTCCTATAAGTTTTAATTTATCTTGCAATAAACAAATACCATCAATTCCAATAAAAGATTAAGAAACTATTAATTTTATACAACTCTAAGTAAAATCATATAAATAAATTAGGCTTAATCATTGTTGGATTAACTAGAACCTGAATCAAATAAACATCAATATTATAATAAGAATATTAATCAATTATTTTAAGAAATAGTTATATATGATCAAAATGAAGATTTATTATCATTCATCTTTGAATTTAGTTAATTTTATTAGAAAAAAGAGTTATAATAAATTTAGTAAAAGTATTATATAGATATATCAAATCGATCTGCAATTTTAATGAATAATAATAACAATAGTTTGTAAGAATTTAACACCACAATTTTTATGCATATTTAAAATTTTCATATTCCATCTAAAAATAATATCATAAATCATTAATTTGGATCAGTTAATGTATTATACCCACCTGATAAATTTAATATAAGAACAGCTGATAAAAATGGATCTATTTACTTTACTAAACCTATTTACTTGACTTAATTTTATGCATTAAGTTATAATCTCAATTCTATTATAAGTATGAATAATGGTAATTAAACTATTAAAAAGGTTTCACTACCTGTTAAAAATTAATGGGTTTTAGTTATGGGCCCTATTGGTTAATTAATTAATAATATTACTGTAGCAAAAGAAATTCATATTGATTCACTTATGATTAAAGTATAGAAATTACAATACACAAAATAATAAATTAAAATTTTGGTTATTGAAAAACTTTTAGAAAGATATTATGAATTAAATTCAGAATCATTATTAGATTCATTGAAAGTAGATGAAAATTAAGAAGATGGACAATAAAAAATAGTTTCAGCTGCTGATGATTTATATGAATCAGCAGTTTCTATATTTTTGGAATTCTTAGAAAAAGTTATGTTTAAGATTTAATAATTGAAAAAATAAAAATAATTTGATACTTTAACTCCAGAATAAATACTTGATTTATTATCAGATGTATGTAAGTATTTGATTATAAAAAGATTGAAAATGAGATGTCATAAAATGAACTTTTGATTTTTTAGAGTTTGTTTCAAAATTTCATGGTTAAGAAATATAGTGAAAATGAAATTATATAGATGTATGAAAAATTACTTTAAATAAATGATGGATTATCAGATAAATAAATAAATTGAATTATAGTAATATATTCATTTAAGTGAATCTTCATATTTATGATCTCTTAATATTTTAAATTTATTTTTATAAGCCAAAAATATAGACCATTATTTTGTGAAAGGATTTTCATTTAAGTCTTTAAGAGGAAGTTAAAATGATGATTTTGACATCAATTTCTTTTTTTCATTATCATAATACCTCTACATCTTAACTTCAGGTACTTTAATAAATTCCTCTTTTTATAAAGGAGATTCTTGTTTTTCATTTTAATTTAATAAAATATTAAGAGATTATGATTATGATGAAGTATTTTAAGAAATCAATTTAACAGAACCTCTAACTTTTTTTGGCAAAGAAGGATTATAATATCCAACAGCAGGTTAATTATTATCTGGTGTTTTTATTAACAAATAATTTTTCTTAATAGGTGGGATATAATTTGATTAAATTGTTTATTTATGAGATGTTGACCATGTTGAATAATTAGTATTAAACATTTATGGTTATTAGTAATCTTTAAAGAGAGTCTTCAGAGAAATTAGATTGTTAGTTTCTTATTAATGAGTTGAATGATTAATAAATCTTAAATAAATAGGTCTTTTTTTAACTTTTGATGGTTATGATTTTGGAGTAATTGAGAAACATGATTTCGATTTATTAAATTTAAATTAAGTTTTGTAAGTTGTTTTTGATTTAATATCTTCTTATTCATTATCCATGATTCCAGTGATAAAATCATACTAGGATTTAGTTTATAGAATTGATTAAAGTGATTATTTCATTAAAATTATTAAGATAAATTATCAATAAATAAAATAAAATATTAGTTTAACATCACTTATAAATGAATTTCACTTTTATGATAGATAATTGTTTATCTTCTTGTTAAATAACTTATAATGGACTCACAATATTAGATTATGCCAAGAGTGCTATAGAATACTTTGTAAAAAAGAGAACAAAGAATCCAGAAAATAAATATGATTAATACCATCTTTTTTCGTCAAAGTAATTTTTTGTTCCTTACATATTGTGTATAGTTCTTCAATCTCAACATGGACAAATGATGTATGCCACTTTTTACAAAAACTCAAAACTATTCAACCATAGTTCGAATCTAACTTCAATTTAGATGACTGTTTCCACAATTTAAACAAATTTAGAACTTTAAATGGTTATTAATATATATATTTTAATCACAGGCACTGATAATCTTTATGGAGGAAGAGATGTCTTGAAAATTGAATCAGCTATCATATTTGTATTCACAAACAGAGAATACATGGGACCTGCTTTCCATTAATTGATTAGATGGGACTATAGACTTCTTGTTTTTTTATTACAACCTCCTGGATTAGAAGAAACTAATACAATTTCTATTTCAACTAATTGGCATCATCTAGCTTCTTCTGTAGGTTAAGGAGTTTGTTTCGAAATTCAAGATTATAATATTTTATTCTAAATCTTAGATGATCCAAAATTAACACCACCATAAATATCTATTCAATTAAATCTTTTAGATTAATAAAATAAATATGATGAAATTTAATCAATGATTGAAAAAACTAAAATTGATTAATAATCAAGTCAGTCTTCTTATTTGGTAAGATCTCCTTAAAAACCAAATCAATCTTTTGCTTCTGTTCGTTTAAAATGTTAACCTAATATGACAATATTTACTAAAGTTTATTTACCTGAATAATATCCCTTTACAGATTTTAATGTATTTATACTTATTTTAATTAATAGAATTATCCAGCATACCCAGAATATTTTGTAGATTTTAATGTATCTTTTTAGGCTAAATTACCTTAATAATTACCTTATTAGGAAATATTTATTGAAAATGCTTCATTATTAAAATTTGTCTAGGGTATATCAACTACTAAAATCAAAACATTATAATTTCCCATATTTTATTTTGAAAAACGAGATGAATAATAATATCAATATTTTGTTGGATTATTTTTGTTTTAGTAAAATTCAACTATTATGGAATTGCGATTGTATTAATTTTAATATTCAATTTTTTTAGTTATTTCCCTAATTTTTTAAATTATTATGAACTCTTAATTTAATGTAGTAATTCTACTGATGAAACAAGAAGATTTGCAGAATAAAAATTTTTATAATTTCTTTAAACAATTCCAAATTATTATGCTCCATGTATTAGAAAAAATCAAAATGAATAAAGTATTTAAGTAAAATTATTAAAACAATATTATAATTTAGATATAAAGATAATTAACATTTTTGATTGATGAACAAACTCAATAATTTTATATGTCAAAAGTAAAAGCTCATTAGGCTAAGATTTAAAAGATAAAAAAATAAATTGAAGATGAAAATTATAAGAATAGATAATTACATATATCAAGAAAGAGTTAATGTTGTGCTGCATTCAGCGAAAATTATTAAATTAAATTCTAAGATTAAATTAATTGTGAATTCAGATAAGTAACATAGTATTAAAAGGATGTCAACTTTTAAAGTTTTCTACCTTAATCAGAAATACAATCATGTTTGCCTTAAATGCCAATTATATAACCAACGTTAAGAAATATATATTTAGATTTTGATGAATTAGAAGTGAGATTAGAACCATAATTTTGTGGTAATCCATGGAAATTATAAAGAAAAACATATAGAGATGGAAATGAAATTAAAGTTAATATTATTATTTAAATATAGAATGAATAAGAAGAAATTTAATTTGAAGATATGATGCTAACGAAAATGGATTCTGAAAAGAAATCTTAAACAAAAAATAGAAGGAAAGGATTTATGAGGCTAAAGGATATACAAAATTGTAATCATAAATAAGTTAATATTGAATAATAAGAAATGGAAATAGAAGAAAATCAAACCGAATCATAATCATAAACCAAATTAAAATATGGTTCTATACCATTTAATCCTCATTTTTAAGTAATTCTTTCTTCCAAATAGGCTAAAATTAAATTGATTGTCCTAGCGAAATTGAATAATTCTGTATCCACAAACAATTGAAACACTAAAGTAAAAAAAAAAAATTATTTTGCTTGTCTTTTAGTAGCTTTTGTAATAAAAGCGTAGTTTATTTTTAACTTAAATTTTTGCTTCAATATTTTTTTTGTTTTTTTTGATAATTTAAATTATTGATGTTTACAAATACTCTAGGGACATAAAATACAATGCCTTAACAATAATAATAAGGTTTATCAGGATAGAGTGCTTTAGTTTTTGGTAATACGGCTGTTTCCGGCAATATTTTTGGACAAACACAACAATTGACTACACCAATAGGATAAACCTAAAATTAAGGAATACTTGGATAATAACCAAATTAGATTGGTTAACCTTAAGCATTTGGAGGATAACCATTATAGACAACAAATTTAATATAATAACCTTAAGGTTAGCAAATGGGAATTTTAGGTCAATAAACCGCATAATTTGGTTAAACCTAATAAACTGGATTTCTAGGATAATATCCTAACTTACAAGGTGGATAAATTGGATAAATGTAATAACAACCATTAATATAGCCATAATAGCCATAGTAATAATAACCTTAATAATAATAATAATAACAATAACAATAACAATAACAATAATAGAATAAATAATATACAATTTAATAAATAAAAAATGAAACATAGAAACACATTGATAACTTATCTAAAACCATATTAAATAAAGAAAAAATTGAAAAAAATTAAAAAAATTTGTAGTTAATTGAAAAAAATTCTCTTAGAAATATTTAGTAATAATAACAATAATAACCTCAGGTGAATCATTCTATTGGATATGGTATATCTTAATAATAAGGACAAAGACCAATATAAAAAGTTGATCCAAGAAATCATACTGCAAAAGTTGAAAAATATTATAGTGAATGGAATAAGGGAATTTAAAGAATTGTATAAAAATAAGGAGAAACTATTAATCAATTAAATGAATTAAATTCTCTGTTATGCCAATAAGAAACTTTTTATGGTATTGTAAAATGTAAAATTAATTAGAAATAGATGAAGAGTCATTGATAGATTCTATTAAATAACTTGGAAAAGAACTCAATTAATTAGAATATAAGATTGTAGATATAGTAAAATTGTAGGAGAAAATTTTAGGATTAGAAAAAGAAGAATCAGAATGGGATCAAATTGTTAATAATTTGAGCGAATGTCTAACCCTCCTAGAAATTTAAACTGTAAATAATAGAAATTTTATAATTTTAGAAAGAAGTGGAAGAACAATTACATTAAGCTGAAATTCATCCAAAAATAGTAAATAAATGAGATTAATAGCGCTAATATATATTTAATAAAATTTAATTAATTATTAATACAATTTTTAATAAATTATTTCAATGAAATATTAAAAGTAATTCTAAAACTTAATTTATAAAAGTTAGATTGTATCATTTAAATGAAAATAAATTATA
>CAJJDN010000040.1:91447-124673 GCA_905182985.1 Paramecium sonneborni
TATATTAAGATAGATAAAATTATTATAAATGATAATCAATTATTTTAATTTGAATATAAAAAATTATAATCCTTCTTAATTTTATATAGGGTTACGATAAATTATTAAATGTTGTTATTGTTTCAAATATAATGAAAAACTCATAAATTGTTAATCAATTAATTAAATTATTAAACTATAAAAACTTATTGATTTTTAGTCTTACTCTCTAATTCCTTAAGATAGCATTTATTCAACAAGAAAAATGTGATTCAAAAAGACTTTGGAAATTTTAAAAATATGATTAAATAATCTTGAATATGATTTAATTTAAAAATATATTGTTTATTTTTCAATGATTAATTTTTGTTTTTTTGAAATGAGAATATCAACCTTAAACACTAAAACTGATAAAATATGATTTATATATAAAAGTGAATGTAATATTGTGAATATATAAGAATGTTATATTCATTTGTATTACTTTAAATTGATTTTCTACGTTCTGGCACTTAATGGTTGATTTGTAAAACATAAAGATATTTAATCTTTTTTTGGTTGATCCTTTAAGAAAAGAGTTTTGTAACAACTTAAAATACCTTTATTTACAGATGCTTAAAATTAAGCATTGTCATTAGTAAATCTACGGGAACTTTTGACTTAAACTTTTGGATTAGATATTTCTTAAATTGTCACTTCTTTATCGATTTTCAAACTTTTTTTTTTCTCTTCCATTCGATCTGATTCATTGTAGAGATTGAATCCTCTAACAAAAGTAACTTCAATATTGTCATGATTCAGATTAACTTATGGTGAAATTTTTTTATAAAAACCCCCTTTCTTAATTTTGTTGGGATCTTAAAATTCTCTTGAGTTCATTTTAATCAATTTTTATGAAGAAATCTTAATTGGTTGATCCTCTAATAATGTAACTATAGATACTTACTTATTTTGTCAGCTTAATCAGTTGGAGAAAGTTGTCTAAGAGACTAAAACTATATGTTGCTGCTGCTATTAGAATCTTATTGAGTAGAGCATGTTAGACTTTAGTAATTCTATCTGTTTTCCATAAAGCTATATTTCTGAAAGTCAATTTTTGCTTTAATGTATTTCTTTTTTGTTATTAAACTAGTTTCTTATTTTACAGATTAATTTCTCATTTTATTTAATAAAACAATTTTGAATAGTATTATATATAAATTGTGATTATAATTAATTCGAAAATTTAAAAATGAACTTTTTTTATAAATAATCATTATATAATTTTAATTATGAGTTTTCAAACTTTTGATATTAACTCATCTTAATATATTTAATCACAAATTATATATATATGAAATTAATCAAAAATCAATTAAATTCATTGATTGATATCTCTCATTAAAAATAATATTATTATTTATTTTTAGAATCTGGCTCATATTTATAATTATAATCAATATATATATTAATTCTACCTATGGTAATTGAAAAAAGGACTTCTAAAAGAATTTAAACCATTTAGGATCCTCTTAATATAACTAAAGAATTAAATCTTGGCATATTAAGAATTTAGAATTACAAAGAATTTAAGACACGGAATTTTGATGATTTATATAATAAATCATTATAGTAGTAAAATCATTTACATTTATTAGATTATTTATTGATATTCTTTTATTGTATTATTAGACAAATCTATTTTTGCAGAACAAAGACTTATCATAAATATTTAAAATTACTTAATAATTTCATTTAAGGCTTGTGCTCTATCTTTTTATTCTAATTTCAGTTCTGATTTTAATTTAATAACTTCATTTTCTTTCCTTATTAACTTTTAATTGATAATATCATAACTATCTATAAATTAGTTGTTCAATTCGACATATTATTAGACTTTTTCTTTATTCTCTTGATTTTTTTCTAATTCTAACTACAAGGCTTAATTTTAATTAAATAAATTATCGAAAATTTATTTAAATTCGTTCTATAAATTATCTTTTTCTTAATTTAATTAACTAGTTATTTTTAATTAATTATTCAGTAAACTATAAATATGTTAAAACTTTTCTTTTAATCCCACTTATATTGACTCATTTGTAGGGAAATTTTATTCAAGTTCCATTTATTAATTAAGCTCTTGTAGAAAATTAAGTTACCTTATCTCTAAATTATAGTAGCTTTCTTTTTCTTTTTTGAGCACTTTCATACTCTTTAAAATTTTTTTTGATTTAACATTATTTAGTTTTCTATATTTGTTTAGTTCTTTTGACTATTCTTCAATAAAATTTTCCTTTTCTTTCAATATATCTTAAAAGGAATTTAAATTTTATTGAAGATTTTCTGTTTTTACATTAGTTTATTAAATCTCTAATTATAATCTTGATATTTCATCACTCTAAAGCTCAATAGTCTATGAATCTATATCCATTCGATCTTAATATATTAATAATTAATTGTTTAAATCTGCAATTTCATCTTAGTGTTAGGTTAAAGGGTTTTCATACTTTTCAATAAGTGTTTACTGAAAAGAATGATAAGCTTTTAGTTATTTTTTATCTTATTATAACTAGGTAATAATTAATTATTATTCATTAATCTTATCCTTTAAGATTGTATCATTCTAAGACAATTCTAATATTTTTTGATTTAAGATCTCATTTTTATATTTTAATTCTTTTTGAATTTCAATAGCTTATTAAATTTAAAGATCCCTATTTGAATAATTTTGCTCTTCTAATTCGACAATTCTTTTTTCATAGTATTCTTTCATTTCATTTAATTATTTTTTCAATTATTCTTAAAATAATTCATTTTCATTGAATTCACTATTTTGACTGAATATTTCTGAAATCAATTCTACTTCTTATTAGAATTTCGGAATTATTTCAAATTTTGAATTTTTTTATAATGAAAGTTCTTCTTTTAATCTCTTAATTTCTGCTTTTAGGCTTTCTCTATCTTCTCCTATTTCTTCATTAATAATAACTTAGTTTTTAATATTTTTAGCTCTAGAAGCAAAATTTAATGTTCCTAAAGTTTCTTAAAATGAAATGCTTGCTTCAGAGATTGTAGTAATCATGATTGTCTTTGAATTACCTCCCAAACTTTCTCTTAATAAAAAAGTTAATTTGCTATCTCTATATGGAATAAATCTCTTTGAATTTTCAGCAAGAGTATTAATAACTAATCCTAAAACTGTTAAAGATTTATTAATATTAGCTGCTTCCTTTAGTCTTTCACCAGTGGCAGCAGTTAATTTTTATCTTTCACTACCAGCTAAATCAACAAAATTTAACTTGCTCTTTCTTGTATAAATTCCCTAAATTTTTTATTCTAATTAAATTGTAAAAACTGAATGGCTTCTTGAACTCTCAAGATTCATTTAAGTAGCTGAAACATGTCTATTGTTATTTCCTCTTTATAATAAAGATAAAATATCATTATAAGAACTAGCTACTATTTCAGTGAGATTTTCAACATATACTCTCTTTAAATCTTCTCTGATAGTAAGAGGTAATTGTTTAGTATCATTTAAAAGATCAATCAATTATTCATTATATATTTCTAAGTAAGTACATTTAATAGACCAAGTTTATTCTTTTGGTAAGTTAACAAAAAGTTATTAAATTAATCTAGGTTGTAATCCAAAATGAATTTCTTCATTTTATAAGCCATCTAATCCTTTTCCTTACATAGTATATGTTTTCCCTGTTCCTGTTTAACCATAAGCAAATATACAAAAATTAAATCCATTCAAAAATGACTCAATTGTAGAAATTCCAATTTTATCAAACACTTACTCTTATGTTGAATTGATTCCCAATACATGATCATAATGATATTCCTTCTTATTATATAGAATAACAGAATTATTTGTGGTAGACACACAAGAATGTGCTCCCAAATGTGTTTCTCTTTCATTGAGTGGTCTAACTCTGACCAACACTTTTATATTTTCCATTTAGATTATTTTAACGATTTATTTAAAGAATTTATGTAATGAAAAAATGATTGATAATAATTTAAATTTATTAATATATTTCAAATCAATATGAGACTATACAAGCATAAAATGAAGAACTAAAATATCTTAATAAAATGAGATTAGAGAATTAGGTTTATAATAAATCTATAAATAATTAGACATGATAAAAAATAAACAGAATAATAGTTTAATATGTTACTAAGAAATTTTTAATTGAATAAAAATAAAAAGATAATGAAAAGATTTAAGGATGCTTAATTGGAATTGTAAATAGCTTTTATTTACTTCATAAGTTACTTTAGTTGCTAAAATAATTAATAAATCACAAAAACTTTGTTTTATTATTAGATAATGCTACTGATCATAAATTCAGAAAATGAGCCTTATACTTATGTAACAAAGAAAAGGTATATTAGAGTTTCTGTTGGACAACTACATAGATATAATTTCGAGATAGATAAAATCAATTTAATCTCTTATAAATGGTTTATTATATTTTTATTATTTTTTTATACTATAGTTTTGTCGAAATTATATTTTTTATTAAAAAATATCATTATAATAGTCAATGACTGATTAATTAAAGTAGAAGAAAAATGCTAAAATTTTATTTCTTTAAACCGTTATATTAAATGTTTGACGCATAATTTTATATTATTAAATGAATAAATTCGAATTGCCATCAAATTTGAGAATTTCAAATTTTTTATAAAATGAAATAACAAAAACAGATAAATATGTTAAATAACATGTAAGGGTGTCTATAAATTTTAATTTTAGGAGAAAGAATTAAACACTCTCCAAAAATACTCAAAAATAATTTCATAGAACTGTCAATCCAATAAAGAGAAATTATCTCAATTATTTTCAAAATAATTTGAACTTGATTAATAGATGAAGCAGAAAAGTAATCAAGTAATTAAATTTGTATTTAATTTAGTTGAAATAAAAGAGGTATCTGTATGAATAAAGTTATCTTTAATAATAAAAAGAGAGGAATTATTTACAAGAATTGGATTCGTATTGGAGTTATTAATAAAACTTTTATCCGAATCTTGATTAGATGTCAGACTCAGTCGAAAAATCTCGATAACAATTAATTTAATTTTATGAACATCTATTATCTTTAGAAGAAAATTAATTAGATAGGAATTAAATAAAATAAAAAATATTTTAATTGAGAGATGCATAAGTAAATTATTAAAAATATTTGCAAGATTAAGTATAACAAATTTAAGAACATAGAAAGTAAAATTAAAAAAGCTGAATAATTAAGAACAGAGAGATTAGATACTTCAGTAGAAAAATTAAAGAAACATGAATAACATATTTAAGATGTTATGTATCAGAACTAAATTTTAAGTGAAAGAAAGTCTGATCATTTTAAAAATAAAATGGATATTTTGAAGGAGAAACTTCACTTGTCTGAATTAGAAGAAGAATAGAAAAGAATAGAATAAGTTTCAAAAACAATAGAAAAAGATAATCATAGATTAAAAGTTAATTTACTAATTATGATAGGTAAAAGTAAATAGTGAAAAAATAAATCAAAAAAATGATTCGATTCATATGAGTAATTTAGAAGATAAATTAATTAAAATTAACTAATTAGAAAAAATAAGATAAATTATAAAAAAAGGTAGACTTTAATTAGCCAACAATATGTAATTGTAGAAAAATGAAATTGTTTTTCAAATAGACAACATTAGAAATTCCTCTTTGTAGTCAAGTATTTATAAAAGTTAATTTTTATATAATTGATATTATAAAATAAAAATAAAAAAATGAAACCATAAAGAAGCATAATAAAAGAACTTAAAACTTATTAACAAGATCTCTATAAATCAGGAAGAGAAGGAAAATAATTTAGTATAAGTGATTTTCCTAATCTTTCAAGAAAACCAATAGAATGGACTGATTGTGATTAATATATAAAACTTCGATAATAAAAATGTGATAAGAAATTAGCTATTAGATTGTGTTAGTAATATAAGATTCATAGATCTGATTAACAATTTTATGAGACATTACATAATGTGAATATGGAAAATGTTGGATTTAAAAGGATCTAATTTGTAATATAAATCTAATATAGTCAACTTCATTTGTATTGAGATAGATTAGATAAAATTAATTTATCAAATAGAAACATAGAATGGAATTTTAAGAAACTCAAATTGATACTAAAATGTCCACAATTTTAGATAATTCGTTCAAGAAATTTTAATAATCTTTAGATAAGCATTTAGAAATAGAGAAAGATTAATCCCATAAATTTAATTTAAAATAAATGACAAAGGAGGAATTATATTCAAAATTATTGAAATTGTAAATTATATCAAAATTAAAGAAAAGCTATTCCAAAATAAAATGTTCCAATAGATCATTCTCCTACTATAAATACTATTCAATTAAATTTAGTAATGCCTTCAGGAAATTCTGTATAATATTTTTTTTTATAGAAGTTACATATATCACAAACAGAACGAATGTCATCAAAACCATTTATTCCTTATTCAACTTTAAGAGATAATAGAGGATCTGATGATAGTATTAAGTAGCCATTTACAAAATTACAAAATTATAGACATAGTAATCCATCTTTTAAAATGATTAAATAAAACTAATAAATCAAATTATCACTTCACACTTAAGGTAATAAAGAAATTAAAAGTATGCAACTCATAACCCATCAAAATGATATACCAAAAAATAAAAAAATACATAAAAGACATTTCACAAACTATGATATAATAGATAATATAAACATCTTTAAAGAAACAAATTGCTGAAATTAATTATTATTATTTTTGTTTAAATATAAATTAATTAAATTTTATCAATATATTAGATTAATAAACTTAAAAATAAATATTGTAAAAAATATGAAAATTCAAAGAAGAAGCCTAGCTAAAGAAATCAAAGCATAACGACCATTATTATTCAAGTATCTATTGAACATTATCAAGTTAATCAGGAGCTTCTTCTATTTGTCCCAAAATGTACTCATAATAATTAAACGATTATAAAAATGTTGAATCCTTTATAAAACTTAGATAAATGAAATGTAACAAAAGTATCTCATTACTTAATTGTTCTAAATAAATAAGTAGAATAGATGAATCTATAAATTAAGTTAAAAGTAATACTCAAGTAAATAGTAATAATCATAACGAAGTAAAATTAAATAAATAAATTTAGACAAGAATCATAGCTAGATAAGTGATAAAAGATTGCATATAAAAAAGAAAAACAAAATTGAATAGTGCAGATGAATCATTTTAAAATTTGTATTTGCTTGAAGAAAAATCAGCATAAGAATACTAAAGTTCTCTAAATAAGCATATTGAAGATTCTAAACAATTCTAGAGTTCGATCTCGTTTAATTTAGAAAAACTATCAAGAAATTAACTCTATTTAAAGTTGAAAGATCTGTAATTATTATATTTGTATATAGAAACAAAAATTTAAATGCCAATCAAAAATAGGAACTTGCCAATTAAAAGTAGTTAAATTTAATTGATGTATTATTTATACTATAATTTAGATAACTTTACGAAGTACTGTTGAACCTAGTATTACAGATATAAGTCCAATAACTATTTGTGATGATGCAGATAATAAAATAGTAAAGGATAAACTAAAAATATTAATATCTCCTCAGTATCATTAATAAAATCATAGCAAAAGGTAATCAACTATCCCCTACTTCGCTAAACATTCTTTGAACATACGATTAAATTAAATTAATTAAAAGAATTAAGATAGTTAAAATGTTACATCAACAAATACAAGTAATATTAATTCGTTAATGAGAAATAAATCTCATCTCTATAGTCGAGAAATAAAAAGAATTCATATACATAGTGAATCCTGATTATTTTTATTTATCTAATTTTTTTTTTAATTTATTCTTTAATCTTTAATTACTTTACATATTTGACTAAAAAAATATATTATATAAACTCAACTCAAATCGAATCCAGATCCTGATTCTTTTAATGATTTTAATAGTTTTTCTCTTACAATTTCTTTTGAATTATATTCAGGTAAATCAATTCTATTAAAACTAATAAAATTAAATAATTAAATATTACCATGCATGAGCTTTAATAAAATGTTCAGAATTAAAATCTTTTGATATTGAAAACTTTTTAGGTCCATTCGGTCCTCTTAAATTTTTAAATCCTCCAAATGGTACTAAAGGACTTCCAGTTGAGAACATTAAAAAATCAGATTTTTCTGAATCAGTTAATGTTTTTAACACCTCCCAAAACCATAAAACAGTCTAATTATTTTTATCGTAATTCACATATTCTGTATTTGCTTAAAGATCATCAACTAATTATTTAATAATAATTATTACCATCTACTGATGGAACACCAATTATTAATTTCTATAAATCTCTCCAATCCATATAAGAAAAATACTCTTTTGGAATTATATCAAAGAATCCTTCTCTTAAAACTTAGATTTGACCTTTGATTTCATCAATCATCAACTTTTTACTAATTACTTCGCAGATAAGTCTTTTGTGTTTTACAGTAACATTAGATTATAATGATAAGAATACATCTTATAGTTTTATTTATTTAAGAGCTTCATCACTTAATTATTTTTTCTTGTTCTTTCTTATTAATCTTTTTTTTTCTCTATTTTCCATATCTTCAGCAGTTATATCCTCTGATTTTTTCTTTTATTAAGAATCATTCAAATCTTAATTCTTTTATAAGAAATATTGAATCAAATCTTATTTAAAAGGAACTCCTTAATTTTATTTTTATTATTATTATTACTATTATTATTCTTCCTATTATTATTATTATTATTACTATTATTATTATTATTATTGTTCCTATTATTATTATTATTACTATTATTGTTATTATTATTGTTATTACTATTATTATTATTATTATTATTCTTATTCTTATTATTACTATTATTATTATGATTATTATTATTATTATTATTATGATTATTATTATTATTATGATTATTATTATTATTACTATTATTCTTATTTTGGTTAATCTTTTTGTTATGGTTAATCTTATTTATTTTTTTAGCCTTATTATTGTTAATCTAATTAATTTTGCTATTCAATAGGTTATTCTTACTTGATTTCTATTGGATTCTTCTCTAAATAGTCTTAGAGAATATCAGTAAAAATATACTTTTTATTTTATTCAATTAATTAAGCATATTCTTCTGGAATCCAAAATTCAAATAAATCTTTATATTGAACCTATGTCTCATCATTCATAAATTTAATAAAAGTATCATAATAACCTTCATTATAATGTTCTAAATCATCAAAATTAGGTTTCTTTTGTAGAATCATTTTAAAAATCGTTGGAATAAAATATACAGGTAACAGTAATCCATCATAAATACTTTTTGCTACGATTCTACCTAAAAGCCTATAATAATTCATATCTTCAGTAGCTTTTTTATTTTTATTAATTTTATAAAACCTTTTAGTAGTTAATTCAAATTTATCAGTTTGTAATATGTCTTTTACAAGATTAGTCATCCATTCCTTTCTTATTCCTCCTTCATCTTATCCTTTTTCTCCTAAATATTTAATTTTAATTTCACATCTTCTGAATTTATTTTTTTCAACATGCAAAACCTTTTCTAAAGATTATTATAATCTCTTCTCTCTTTCAACATTAAATTCAATAGTTTCACTTTATCTCCCCCTTTATCTTTAATTAGGTTTTTCATTAATTTTTAAGGTTTCTAAATCCATTTCAAAAAAATGTTTCTTATTTTGAAAAGAAACAATTTAGCTCATTTTAAAAAATACAAAGCCAAGTGGATCAGTTTCTTTAAACAATTTTATAGGATTTTATGAATGACTTAATTTTAAATCATAAGTTATTTATTATAATCTTTGATTAATTAAATAATTAATTATTCTTTTTCCATTAATACATAAATAGGTAAACAATTCATCAATTTTCATTTACATTTCATTCTCATTTCTTACTGATGAAAAAGATCGTTTTAAATGTATTGTTTATGTTTATAATAAACCAAATTAAAGAGAGTTGGTAGCTGAACCACTTAAATTCCTCTCAAAAAAGTTTGTTTCTGAATTAGTTTTTTCTGAATATTCTTAAGAATTCAGTTCCTCATGTACATTTTAATAAAGCCTTAAAAAACATTCCAAAAGTGGATATAGTTTTTTTTATAATAACTCTAATGATCTAGACCCTTTGTAATTAAAAATCAAAAGTAAGGTTTCCACAACGTTTAACCATAAATGATGTGTTTATCTAGTTTATAAAACATTAATGAATCTAGTTCTAATATCTTTTTTGACTTATTAGTCAATATCACTTGTAGTATCAACACTTTTACCTTATTAATTTAATTTATATTTCTTTTTATCTAATTAAATTTATTATCTAGTTTATGTTGAACTTGGTTTTATAACTTATTTATTAGTTTAATCAGATACCATTAAATTAAGATTTAGAAATCCTGTAATTGCAATAAAACATCTTTGAATAATATTGGGATCAGGAGTTTTTTAATTTAATTTTTTGATTATTTCATTTTCTGTATTATTAAGTGTTTAAAATTGTTCAGGATCGTAATCTTTTATCTTTTCTCTTTAACTTGTAATTTCTCTAAGTTATTTTCTTTTTTTATCTAATTCAAAGTTGAAAATTTTTGATTATTAAATAATATATTTTGTTAATTCATTTATCGCATGTTCAATTTTTAATTTATCACTTGCATACGAATTCAAAATATTAATTATTTCATTTGAATTTCCTTCTCTTAATTGTGGATTGTTAAGAGTTCTACATAGGGAAGTAATGATATCAATTTCAACATGAGAAATTTTAGCACTAATCTTTCTTTCCCTTTTAGATAATTATGAATTTGATTCATTTTCATCTAATTCTTCATTTATAGATAATAATGATTATTATAACTATTATTACTATTATTATTATTATTATTATTACTATTACTATTATTATTATTACTATTACTATTATTATTATTATTACTATTACTATTATTACTATTATTACTATTTCAATTAATCTTCTTATAATTTAGATTAATGTAATGCTTATATTTATTATGAATGTTATCTAATCGATTAAAATTATTATAATTATTAATGTTACTGTAAGATTGACATTTAAGAAACAGGAAATGAAGGAACTGGTTATTTAGGTTAAGGTGGTAATGGAGGTTACATTTAGATAATGGATACATTAGATGATTATCTGAATGGAGATTAAAATTCATTTGATTTAAATTGAAGTGATTTAAATGCAAATGAAGCTTAATCCCAAACATCTTAAGATTCTAAATTTTTATCAGTAAATGTCTTTAAGATTAAATCATGAAATTAGAGATCTTCATTTCTGCTTAATTAACAAAACAAATCGAAAATTTTACTTTCATCAATTCCACCATTAGATTAAGTTGCTTACCTTCTCATAATTTTATATAGATTTTCATCATCCCCCTTTTTGGTCTTATCTTTATTATCATCTGATGTAATCATAAGAGAACCTCTAATAATTTAAATTAAGTATTATAAGTGCAAATTGGTTTAATTGGCTAATAAAGGTGTAAGTAATATATCTAGAATAAATAAAATTTTTTTATACTTTTTTCAGTTGGTACATATGACTCAGAATTATGAAATAATGTTATAAATGAAATGTTTTTTTCTGAGTAAATATTGATTTGATTAATCAAAAATACTAATGGATTTTCAAGATCATCTTCTTAAGTCTATTCATCAATATTCTCTTCTTCTATAATAAACTACTCTTTAATTTATTAACCTTTAGCTAGATTTGCTTTTTCTCTTTTATTTAGAATTGGACTGATTTATAATTACTCAGATAGTAGATCTCTAAGATTATTTGAAGGTATCTTTTAACTAACTAAATATAAAATTTTAAGTGTGAGTTCTAAATTATTTTTTTATTCTTAATATAATATAAGCAATTAAATAAGTAATTTGAATCCTAAGCGAGAACTTTTACTTATTTAACGTAAGAGATTAAATGGAAATTATGGAAAACTGTTTTAATCTAACAATAAAGAAATAAACATTTCTAAGATTATGTTATCAGTAATTTAAAGTTATTACTCATCAGGTTAAATTAACACTCTTTTTGGTATATCAATTAATTTTGGTTAACAGGTAAGAATATCTTCTGGATGAATGAGACTTTGTAATTTAGCTTTTAATATTGCTTAATCATGTAAATCATTTGGCATTCCTGTAAGTACAACTCTACTTTATAAAACATTACATGAAATTTAAGTTAAAATTCTTTATTATTATAATGATGATTCATTAATATTAATTGATAAAGAATTACCTTAATAATCCTATTAAATTTGGTTGGGTGCTTAACCAAATTTAGAGTAAAAACATGCAGTTCCAGATTAAATTTAGAAATGATTTAATGATCCATTTAAATAATAAGATAAATAGTGTTACATTTATTCAACTTATTTAGTATGATATAAAGGGGATGATAATAGTAATCTATTTATAGAATGTATATATTCAACAGTGTATTTTAATTAATTTTCATAAGCTTTAGAAATTAAAGATTTCTTATTTTCAAAATATTCATTTGAACTAAAATACAAACCCACGACAGAGGTAATCCAATTTTTGTAATCATTTTATTAATAGATGATATTTTAAGTTGAAATTTTAAAATCAGGTAATTAGAACTGATAGATCTTTTAATCCAAATTACAAAAAAGAATATTTAATTCTTTTTAGGGAAAGATATTGTGTTAATTTTCTTTATGAATTCTTTCTTCATCTCTATTGATAGCACATTTCGCCATAAAATCATTTTCATATGAATAATAGTCACCCCATGAATTAATACTTGAATAATTAGCTCTATATTTGATTTGACAATTTTCAATTTATAAAATGTCTTAATCAGAATCTGAATCGCTTTAATCTTCATCATATTATTTTTAATTGTTATTTTTTTAGTTATTCAAGTTTCTTCTAGATTAATACAATGGCCAAATAATATCTTATTGATGTTCATCTTTAAGAGTTTATTGAACCTATGGATGCGAAACAAAATGTTAGGCTGAACCTTAAGTACTTTTAAAATTAGGATATAATTAATAACAAATCACTTAATTTTTTAGACAATGAAGATAATGAAACTGAAATGAATCATTTTAAATACTCTATTAAAGTCTAAAAACATCACCAAATTTACCTAATCTGATATGTTCAAAATACACTTAAGATTATAAAAATGGTTCCAATACTTTTGCTATAGTTTATTGATACAATTTAACAAATTGTTTATTCTCACATTCTCTTACATTATTGAGAGTACTGATTATTTTAGGTACTATATTCAATTATGATCTCTAATCAGTCAATATCAATAAACAATTCTAAAGTGTTAATGTTTAAGTAAATAACACTAATAATTATAACACATGATAAAACTTCTATATAACATTACTATTATCATAATCTATTCTTAATTCATTCAACAACAATTATAACACTTCCTGACCTAAACTTACACCATAAGCAAATGACAAAATATTAATATCACTTAAATAATTATGCATAAAATTGGAGAGTTTATCAATTCCTACCCATGTTAAATATTTAATTATAAATTCTAAGAATGTTATCTTATTACTCTAATTATTCTCAACTTAAATTGGTAAAGATACCTTCAATTATCGTATATATAATATTAATTAAGGTATTTTTATGATTAACATCTCAATTATCCTTAACAATTGATCCCATCCATATAAATACATTCTATTATCATCTTTATATTAGTTTAATTTAATATTGAACACTTATTCAACAAATCTGAAATTCTCCTCAAAGAATCTATCAACTGTTGCTTATGCTATAATATCAATCAAATTAATAAAATTAGAATTTAATTAAGGTTCTATTACATGATCCAATTCAAATTTAATAATGATATCAGTCTAAATTTATTGAAGCAATTCCTTCTCTTTCTCTTTTAATAATTTCTCTTATTCTTTTGTTAATTTACCAGTTGCCTATAAAATAGATTATCTCACTGTATGGGTTCGAGATAGTTCTGAAAACTTATCATTTATTGTAAGGCCTTCCTATTCTATTATTATCTTATAAACTAATGGATTATTCACCAAAACAGGATGAAACTATAATAAATATTATAATGGGCATTCAATATATTTATGAGGAATCTGAATTTAATTCAATTCATCTAAATTCTTTATTTATTATGCATGCCAATCTATATGCTCATTCAACATTACCTATTTCAAAATTACTAATATCAAATCTTTTGCTGTTCTACTATCTATACCTATCAAATAAATCAAATTTTCTAAAAATACTGGTTATGATTCCTCATATTCCATATGATTTGAATATATTTTCAATCCTAACAAAACTTATAATAATGATTAATTGTCTTCTTTCTGCTTTTTTGTTAACAATTTATACAACTTGCTCTAATTATGAAGACCAAAATTATTTAAACATTATAGTAATTAAGTAATTACCAATTTATCAGAAAACAATCTCCTCTATATCAACTATCTTAAGTAAATGCTATTTTATGTAGAATCTCTCTATTCTTTTAAACCTTTATTATTATTTATAAATATATCAATCTCACTTAACAAGTTATGAGTCTTTTAGGATTCCTCTTATAAATTGAAATTCACTATACATATTTATATCAAAAATTATATGTAAATTTCTATCTAATTCCAATATCTTTCTATTAATTAATCATGCTTATTTTGTTAATTCATCACAAATCTTGTTAAATATTTTTATGCTTCCTATAACTCTTTACAGAATAATCGTAATGTATTATATTTAGTCTCATATAAGATATTTAGATTATTTGTTATTTATTGGGCTTTTTGACATATTTATGTGTAGTTTAATTCTGAGGCATTTATTTGAGTTAATTCCTAATACTCATTTTAGCTTTATATTATCATTTAATCATTAATTTCCTAAATCAAAGCAAACCCTATCTTTATAATCTCTTAAAAAGATAATACAAATTTTTATTCTTTTTATGGGTCTTAATCAATAAGAGCAACATTTTAGTATAATTTTTCATGTTCCTATTAAGATATTTATTACAGAAGTGCTAACCATTATAAAGTATTGTTAAATTAACTCATTTTTTAATTCAAATCTTAAGTCTATTATGATTTAAAGGCTTAAAGTGATACAAATATTTAATCCAATATTTTCTAAACATGTTACTGTTTTTTAGCAATCGTGAACAAATATTCTAAAAGGTTATTATTAGATTTTTAATTGTTTAATTATTAATCTAAAAGTTAATTAATGGTTTCATCTAATTTCTATTAAAAATTGTTTATAATTGATGAAATTCTTTCTTATAATGTTACTTATGGATCAAATAATGGGAAATTTTGATTTAAAATCTTGAGAAATAAGTCATTGTCAATAACTGTTATAATATTTTAGTTTTATTCTTGTTCAACTAATCTTTTGGAATCATTTTAAATTTATTAATTATTTTATTAAGTTTCTGAATTTTCGCTTTTTTATTCAGATTCAAAAAGTAGATCATCTAAATCTTCTTCATCATCAGATATTCTTCCATTAAAAATCATTTCAAGAACAAGAGATAGTTCTGGAATTTCTACTCTTTGAATTGCCTTTTTAGCTAATTTTTAATTAATTCCTATTTCACATACTTTTTCTAAAATTCCCTTGATTTCTGGTCTATCAAAAATAGTTTACCTCTATTCATTTGTTTCATTTCCTTACAATAATTAAATAAGCTCTTTTTAAGCAAGTACTTAATCTTTCTATTCTAATCCTCCCAATTTTCTAAGATCTTATATTTAAATATCTTTAATTAAATAAAATCTTTAAATAAGTTATTCAAATAAATTCTTTAATTGACCTTCACAATTACCTTAAAGTAATGAATCAATCATTCCTCTAAGTAAATAAGTTTATGAAAGTATCAATTCATTAGAAACCTACTCTAATTATGATGGATCAATTATGCATTAATCAGAAATATAAATTTTATCTAAAAGCATTTTTCTAAAAAATGATTATTTTATAATATTATCTATGTGTAAATTAAAAGCTTCAATAAAACTAGGTAAAATCTTCTTAACAACTTCTTATTCTTTATTGTTATTATTTAATGATTATTTTTAAACATTATCTAAATATTTCATCATATCAATTAGATCTAAGTAAAATGATTTATTTTAATAACAAATAAATGTAAATTATATTGGTTAATTTTATTATTCTAAATTTTGAAATAGATTTAAAAAAAACTTAAAGGATTTAAGAATGTCTTACATATAAGTAACATGTTAAATTAATTTTAATCCTTAAGACTCTTTAATTTATTAATATTTTTCTTAAAAATTGATAAAGAATAATTGTGTTATTTCTCCATATTTTTTAACGATAAATTCCTTTTATTCTACAGTAGCTTATAATTATAATTTATTAATTAAATCTACGCATGATTCCTAGAGAGGTATTTAATTATCTTTACTAATCCTTTTTCTAATTTGAGAATCATCGTCATAACTATTCTAGAATCTTTAAATCTGTGATTTTGCAGCCATAAACATCATTATAGATTCATGAAATCCAGCATGTTGTGAAGATAAGAAATAAATTTATAATAATTGAGCAATCAATAAATGAATATCTTAATGTTATACTCCTCCTTAACTAACACAAATCTTTATTAAATAATGTATTAAATGAAAGCGACTTAAAATATAAAACCCTCTATAAGTCTAAGGAGATATATGTTTTATGATCTTTCTAAAAAAGTATTTATAACTCATATGAACTGATAAAGCATCATAATCAACTAACTTACCTATATCAATAATCTTTTAATCTCCTATTATCATATAATTCTAAGATATTAAATCTAATTCTTTCCATAACGAAGTAAATGGATTTATTTTATTTCTTTTGCATAATATCCCAACATAATGTTCAACATATTTATCTTTATTCTTGCTTCCTATCAGAATTGGACTCATAATGATTTTCTCCAAAGCATCAACAAACTTTTAATTTTTTAACAATGAATTGAATAACATGTCTTTTTATCTCTAAGCTTCTTCCAGTTGTAGTTCCTCATATCCTTAAAATTATCTATACTATGAAGATTTCTTCTCTGGTTGTAATTACATAAACAATTATAACAAAGCTTAAAGACTTTTTGAATATCCATAAAATGATTATAATTTTTCTTAATTACTTACTATTTCTTCTATTTTATCTTTACTCAAATCAACCAATTGTGAAATTGCAACAAATGTATTTTCAATAACCTTTTCTATTTACTTTTTAGCTTAATGACTTTGACTGTATAACATTATAATCTTTTTAGCAAAATCTTCACTTACTGTAGGATCATGTAAAAGTTCAACTGATGGTAAATAGCATTTAATAAATATCTACTTTATTAAATTCTCTTATTTTTATTAATCCTTTTCATTAGTTGATGATAAAGCCAATGATATAGCTTATTCATTAGTACTTATAGCAATCAATAAATTTATTATTGTTACTATCAAATTAGATCCTCTAGAACATATCTTCAATAGTTCCATAATTCTTTCAATTAAATATTGTAAATTATTATTTTCATAAAATTCTCTCACCCTTCCTGGATTCTCTCCCATATTTATAGCTAATAATGTTATTAAATAGATGTATAATTATTCATTTAATTAAGTTTTATATAAACTGTTTTCCAATATTTTATTTGACCAAATTTCTGATAACAATTTATGATATCTTTCAGGTACAGGCATCATAAATTCAGATTAAGCATTTTATATTTAAACTTAATCAAATTCTTATTTGTAATAGGTTATTAATTAATTTAATAATTAAAACCCTCTAATTTGAAGTTAAAGTTACTATGATTTACAACAATTACTTAAAATTTCAAGCAATCCTTAAATAATTTATGTTTCCAATTAATAATCTAATTATTAATTTTAATTATTTCCTGGAATTTCAATTATTAAATTCACTGAATAAGACAATAAAGCATTCAAAATATGATAAGGCAATCTAGTTTATCCATCATCTAAAAACGATTTTCTTATTATTTAAACAATAATGTTATTCCACTATTGATAATTAGGTTGTTTCTTAAAGATTTATGTAAATTATTAATCCAACAATTATTGAAAGAATATCTTTTAAAATTTTGGACTTAATGAAAATTTAATTTCATAGAAACTACCTTCAGGAATTTAAAATTCATGTTTCCATTCCATTAAAAAATCTTGTATTCCTTAAAGTTCAAACAACCATAAGTTTTCTAAAAAATTACTATTATGTTCATAGAGTTGAATTTATTTGGATTTAATAAATTGAAGACTATATACTAAAATATCATTTAATGATTCTTCTTTATTAATAGCTATCATTCGTATTAAAAGAAATAGAAAATCTTTTTAATCTATTAATCTATTAGATATATCCAACATATGCTTATTGTTGACTAATTGAAGTTCCTAAAAGACACACTTAAAATGGAATATATAATTGCTGATAAACATTTTCTATATTAATAATTCTGTTCCTGAATAATGACAGAGTAATCTAATGAAGACTTAATCAAATAGTATGCTATCTTTCTACAATTTATTATCTTCAATAATATAAATAGCTTATTCATAAGGATTTTTAGTAGAATCAAATTACACTTCAAAAGAATGGGGAGGATTTTTTAAGATTTTACGAAGATTACTCATTTCTAAATATCTTTGATAATTGATCATATCATCAGATGGAAAGATGAACTTTAAAATGCAATGATCCAATTAAAATTAGAACAATTCTTATTATTCTAAATCACTTAAGTTATAAATGCTCTTTTAAAAGAATGCATTGATATACATAAATCTTAATAATACTCTTTCAAAGATATCAACTAAAATTAATATATATTATATACTTTTAAATTTGCAAATTTTAGATGTATTTAAGGATTCTATTAGAAATTACATACACTATATAATTTTGTAAATTTTTGATAAATCGTAATCTGGGTTATGGAATATCAAAGTTAACATATGCTCATAACTGAATATCATATCGACTTTCTTTAAAATTTAAATGAATACCAATTTTAGGATTTCCACAAGTTCTAATAAAATCACAACACTATAAAGACAAATTCCAAATTTAAATAGAATCACATTCTCCAAGTAATTAAATACATGGATTTTAATTTTATTCCTAGAATAAAGCAACTGCTGCTTCTAGTATTTTGTCTATGGTTTCACTGATTATTTATATGTATTTAGGATCTTGTAATTATTTACATTATGCAAAGTCTGAAATTCTATCTATTAATGGTTTAGTTGTAGTTTCAATCCAACTGTAATCTTCAGAATCATTTTGTTTTAGTCTTTTATATCGTTTTACCATGCTTTCGAAAAAAGCTTAGGGTATTCGCATGTTTAATTTAATTAATGAAATATACTTAAATATTTATAAGGTTATTTTTATTCAAAATTAGTATTCAATGAGATACTTATAAAATTGTTAAGTTTAGTAATATTTAAAGAAAGAAAAGAATAAATTTATTATTTTAGTGTTTGTTGATTAAAATATGTAGTCTTTTCTAATAAGTATGAATTATAAGAAAATGTTTTGAAAATAGTAGAATAAATGTTTTCAATTATGATTTGATTGAACTTGAATATGTGTGTTTTTTTATGAAATCAAATATCTTATTCTATGAGTTCGTCATTAGTTCCTTCTTCTTATTATTCTTTTTTGAAACAATTATCCTATTCTATCTATTGAATAATTTAATTGATATTTTCGATAGCCTATTCATATTTAAGGAGGACTAATGGTTATTTATTGTTGTTTTGAAGAATAGTACTAATTTCTGCTTTAAAATCATTTAATTCTTTAAGCACTAATAATTAATAATCGTTAATATAATTACTTAGATTACTATGATTCCCTTCATCATCGAATTCATGAAGTGGATTTTGTTATTATTATTATGAAATATCTAATAATGATGGTATTCTAGATTCAGTTGTAGATTCAGTTGATCCTGTCTTAAGATTTTAAAAGTCTTCTCTCATTTAAACTTCATCCAAATTCTCATTGAATTCCATTCCTCCATTTTAAATAGTCATACAACTTTTGAGAAACCAAAGGGATTTAATTTACAATTCACAAATAAACGTAGAACTTTTATTATTTAAGAATTTTTTGGAATAGTAATTGTAACACTTGAGATTTGATATATCGAAATGAGGTGTTAATATTTTAGTTATTAATTATTCTATTGTAAATGCTAAAGGCACAACTTTTGTCATGTAAATTAGAGAATCATCATCTGTTTAAATAAGAAACTCCATCTAAACCATATCAACTGGAACTACTAAATCAGCCAATAAATTATCGATATCTTGATTTGTCATAAATTTAAAGTTTTTAAACATTGTACGTACTACATTTGATTCCTATCTACTCATTGTATATAATGGAATACATGGACCTAAATTTCATCATATTCTAATTCTTTACCTCCTTTTACTTGCTCTACTAAGAAATCCCAAAGAGCTTTACTTACCAATTGAACTTAATTACGCTTATCAACTTTTAGAATTTACTCTAATGAGTTTTATTGTATAATTAATGGCTGAATACCAAACTCTCTCCTAAAATTGTTCAATATGCTATTTAATTGCACTTGTTCCTCTTAGCAAATACTACATTTATTCTAATTAAATCATACCAAAGAGAATAGTTATCAATTTTACAGAAATTAGAATCACAATTACTCAAAGCATCCTAAAATTACTCGTACCTAAATTATAACTATTCTTAATACCATTTCCTACATATAGCATATATTTATGGTCCAGAAAGATCGTTTTCTATCCTAAATATTTGATCGATTAAATTCATTTATTTTTATATTATTACACTCATATTTTGTTCATTATTCTACACTTCTTACATCAAACATTTAAACATAAACTACATATTCAACAGAAACATTACCAAATTCATTTTATTTTATCATTTCTTAATACTCCCCTTAAATTTACATTCCCTATATCACATAAATCTATCCCATATTTTATTCTAAAAAATTTTAATAAATGTTTTTCTTAATATAATATAATCTCAAATTTGTCCATCTCTTTAAAGATATCTACTATTTCTCAATTCTTCTTATTTATCTCTTTTTAGGAATTTACATTTATCTACAATTTATTTTATCTTCAATTATTGATACATCAATCTTTTATAAAATTCTTCTTATTTATAATAAGATATATCTAAATTATCAAAAATATTTTATATTCAATTAATTATGATAATTTATTAGCAAAATGATTCAATAAATTTAGAATTAATGATTTGCAAATTTTTCTTTTTAAATTTAAACTTAAAAATTTAGAAATCAGAAATTACATTATCAAATTTAATGAGAATATCATTCTCTAATTAAAGATCTAAAAAAACAAATTTATATTTTTTTTGGTTCTATCAAATTGAAAAAAATGTAGGAATTGATTAATTTTATTCATTCAAAATAATTTTATTAAAGTTATGATACTAATTAAAATATATATTAAAATGCATTCATTTTTAGTTATTAAAATCTAATTTTTTAAATCTATACTTAAAAGATGAGAATAAGAGAACCTTTGTTATTCTAGTCAAATTCAATTTCACTAAACAAAATATCTTAAAAATTTCTAGATTATATAAATTTAATATCTAAAAATTTATAAATTAAAATGATTAAAAAATATATATAAAAAAATTACATTAAAGTGAAAATACTTAGGCTAAATCTTTAAGAAATTAATAATCCTCCTCAGAAAATGCATTCTATTTTAGATCAGTAGTATTTTATTTATGATTATAAAAGGTTTCTAGATTGTTACCATCTTATAAAAGCTGATAATTTATAATAAAGCTTAAAAATAATCTCCTATTAAATTAAGTAAAATTTTGAAGATCTTTTAAACTAATATATGAGGTTTATAGAAAGAAAATATTTAAAAATTTTATAAAATATATTCTAATTTATTTTGTAAAGTATAAAGAAAGTCTTATATCTATAATTATTATTTCCTTTTTAATATTGGTTATTAATACTAATTCTTCAAATAAAATTTGTAGATATAAATACCCTATTTATTTTCATTTTAACAAAATATAATTATTTTTGTGAATCTAATTTGTCCATCTAAATTTATAAATTTTGAAGTTAACTAATTTACTAGAATTAAATTAAGAATCAACTGTGCTTTTATTGTAGAAATTTGCTTCTTAGATTTCTTATAAATAATCAACTGTAAGAATAAATCTTAGAATGGCTTTTATGATTGCTTCAAAAAATTCTATTATGTATATTTAATCAATCACACTAAACAAGAGTAATAATTTTCAGTTAATTTTCGATCACATTTACAGATTTTGATTTAATTAAATCTATATAGTTAGAACAAAAACCTGTCGTATAAAAATTGGCATGCTCATGTTTAACTTTTATTGATGTTTGGAAAATCAAAGAACATCAAAATTAACTCAGTAAATAACATTGGCTTTTTTATAATAAATATTATTAAAAATTATCCAAGAATTTTATGAGGTTATAGATTTTATTAATTGTATTATAACATTCTATTTATTATATGATTCAAATTCAATATATAGTCATTAATTTTAATTAAAAATTAGAGTTTAAAATTATTTTCTATCATGAAACAAATAGTTTCCTTTAAAATTAAACAATAATTACTTTCAGATTAAAAAAATTGAACGTGCTATTAATTTAAAAAATTAAATAACTTATCTTAATTCTAATTTTATAAAAATGAAATGATGTATTATTTCAAATTTAGATGGGAGTTTTGAATATAAATTTTATTTAAGAAATAATAATAACAAATTGCAATATTCTTTATCTTATTATAGTGATACATAAAGATATTTTTTATAAATTTAAGTAAATATGCATTCAATAAAATTAAATTATTCTTAAATGAACGACTAAATAGATGTAGATTTCCAGCAATTTGAATTTGAAGGAATATTAGGATAAGGATCTTTTGGAACTGTGTTTAAAGCATTTAATAAAGATACATAATAAACTGTAGCTGTAAAAGTAAGTGATTGAAATACTTAACTTATTGTAGGTAATAAAGAAAAAATAAATGCTATAATATGGGCAATTAATGTAGGAAGCACAAATTTAGTAAGAATTATAACATCCAAACATTGTTAAATTTTTTGGAGTTTATGAGACTGAAAATAAGATCCTAATAGAAATGGAGCTTATATCAGGAGGTAAAGATGAAATAAAAAATAGGTTCATTAAGTTAAATAACGAAATGTTCCGAAGAATAAGCCAAGTATATAATGTATTCAATTTTTAATGCATTNAAATTTATAAATTTTGAAGTTAACTAATTTACTAGAATTAAATTAAGAATCAACTGTGCTTTTATTGTAGAAATTTGCTTCTTAGATTTCTTATAAATAATCAACTGTAAGAATAAATCTTAGAATGGCTTTTATGATTGCTTCAAAAAATTCTATTATGTATATTTAATCAATCACACTAAACAAGAGTAATAATTTTCAGTTAATTTTCGATCACATTTACAGATTTTGATTTAATTAAATCTATATAGTTAGAACAAAAACCTGTCGTATAAAAATTGGCATGCTCATGTTTAACTTTTATTGATGTTTGGAAAATCAAAGAACATCAAAATTAACTCAGTAAATAACATTGGCTTTTTTATAATAAATATTATTAAAAATTATCCAAGAATTTTATGAGGTTATAGATTTTATTAATTGTATTATAACATTCTATTTATTATATGATTCAAATTCAATATATAGTCATTAATTTTAATTAAAAATTAGAGTTTAAAATTATTTTCTATCATGAAACAAATAGTTTCCTTTAAAATTAAACAATAATTACTTTCAGATTAAAAAAATTGAACGTGCTATTAATTTAAAAAATTAAATAACTTATCTTAATTCTAATTTTATAAAAATGAAATGATGTATTATTTCAAATTTAGATGGGAGTTTTGAATATAAATTTTATTTAAGAAATAATAATAACAAATTGCAATATTCTTTATCTTATTATAGTGATACATAAAGATATTTTTTATAAATTTAAGTAAATATGCATTCAATAAAATTAAATTATTCTTAAATGAACGACTAAATAGATGTAGATTTCCAGCAATTTGAATTTGAAGGAATATTAGGATAAGGATCTTTTGGAACTGTGTTTAAAGCATTTAATAAAGATACATAATAAACTGTAGCTGTAAAAGTAAGTGATTGAAATACTTAACTTATTGTAGGTAATAAAGAAAAAATAAATGCTATAATATGGGCAATTAATGTAGGAAGCACAAATTTAGTAAGAATTATAACATCCAAACATTGTTAAATTTTTTGGAGTTTATGAGACTGAAAATAAGATCCTAATAGAAATGGAGCTTATATCAGGAGGTAAAGATGAAATAAAAAATAGGTTCATTAAGTTAAATAACGAAATGTTCCGAAGAATAAGCCAAGTATATAATGTATTCAATTTTTAATGCATTACAGTATATGCATAATAACAATATTGCACATAGAGACTTAAAACCTGAAAATATACTTGTTACTAATGATCTTAGTTTTGTGAAAGTAACTGATTTTGGATTAAGCACAGGATATTCATAATTAATGACAAAATAATGTGGGACACTAATATATATGGCTCCAGAATAATTAAATAATAGGGTATATAATAAAGCAATAGATATTTGGGCTGCTGGAGTTATTATGTATTAACTTCTTGTTGGTGAACATCCATATTATAAGAAAGGATGTGATATAGCATAATCTTAATTGGCAATGCATGAAAAATGCAAGAAAACTTTGAATGGGTACTAAAAACATTATTAATCCAGAGTACTTAATTCAGTCTATTTCGAAGATTGACCGAAATTAATCCAACTAAACGTTATAGTGCTACTTAGGCTATGTTACATCCTTGGTTTAATAATGGAGGTGATGAACCTTTGATTATGGAAGAGTAATTTTAATAATGGAAACAATCTCAAAAGTTTTAAATTATCATCTCACTTTTGATGTTCCTAATCAAACTTGGTTACAAAAAGGTACTACATAATAAAGAATTTTATCATTAAATCTCAAACAATAAAAATAATATCAAAAAACAAGATTTTTTGACCAATTATGATTAATTATTTGCTGATTACTAAAAATCTTTAACAGATGCCTAGAAAACAAAATTATCAACTGTTGCTCTTACTCCAAGATAAGAATAGAGTAATGACAATACTGGACAAAATATTTTTCGATCTTCATTAATAAAGCCTTTGAAATTATAATCTACTATTAATGTACATAATGCAATACGAGGCATCAATACTAATTCATAAAATTAAACCCCATAACTTGTTGATGATTTTGATTAAGATTCAACTATGAAGTTCTCTTAATAATCATGTTAAATTAAGGAAAGAATAGAAAAATAGCTTATTCGTCCTTAAATTATGATTCAATCACAACCTACTAAATTTAATAATAATCCTTCTGAAAATGATAACAATATACATGATAAAGATCCTCAATCATAAAAATAAGAATAATAGGGTTAATAATCAACAGCTATAAATAATACAAGTGTTAGTCCTATTAAATCTCCTTTAAAACGAAAAAGAATTAAAAGAACATAAATTAAACAATATCTAAATTAAGAAATCATTTAATCTAATTTACAATAAATGCAAAATATTACTTAAAAAACATAATAATTGTAATAATATTAGCAATAATAATAACAATAATTATAATAGCAACAATAATAATAATAATTATTATAATTACAATAATAATAATTACAATAATAACAATAATAATAATAATAATAATAATAATAGTAATAATAATAATAATTGTATCATAAATAATCAACCACTAATATAACTAGATAATAGTCTCCATCACCAAAAAATAAATTTAAAATACAACTTAAACCACTAAATCATTAATAATAATAAATAGGCTATAATTCTTAACAAAATGGAAATTTATCTCTACGTTTAAAGGCCTAAAGACCCTCAGTTGATAGGGAATCCTATGCTCCTGCAGTTTTAGATCTAAGTAATTTGGCTCTTGAATGTTTGAGTCCTAAATAACGTAAGAATCGAGCCAATAGTTTGCATTCTTAAAAAAGAGTTTATGCTAATGAATTTTAACCATCAAGAGTGTTGGGAAGTTGTTACAAAAAGTAATACGATTCGTTTTATGTAAAATGAAAAACTCTGACAATTTTATTTGTTTAGTAATTAAGAATTACTTTATTTATAATTGATTATAAAATTTGTGAATATAATTCATAAACATACACAATAAAATTTTTAATTTCAAAATTTAGGACCTGCATTAATTACTTCTTAGGTAGCTTTATCTTCGTATTTTTTGAAGTTAATCTAAAATTTCTCAGCTAATTCAAGAACTTGTTTATCAAATTCTTCAGGATTTCTAGAATATATTAATATCTTACTTCCATGTATTCTTTGGGTTCAAGATTTATGTTGGAATATTTTTGGCAGCTTTGGGAATAGCAAAATTGAAAATTGGGAAGCTTTCAAATTCTACATCTTTTAGTTCACCATTGTGAATCAAATCAATGATTCCTCTTGTATATTTTAATGACATTCTTTGTCCAACTCCATATTTACCACCTGACCAACCAGTGTTAATTAACCAAACTTTAGTATCGTATTTTTTGATTTTTTCAGCTAACATATTAGCATATAGAGTAGGATGAAGAGCTAAAAATGCTTCTCCAAAGCAAGCTGAAAAAGTAGCTTATGGTTCTTTAACACCAACTTCAGTTCCAGCTACTTTGGCAGTATATCCTGAAATGAAATGATACATAGCTTATTCTGGTGTCAACATTGAAACTGGAGGTAAAACACCATAAGCATCACAAGTTAAAAAGAAAATATTCTTTGGATGACCTCCTTAAGCTGGGAATTTAGCTCCTGGAATGAATTCTAATGGATAACTGACCCTGGTGTTTTCAGTAATAGAAATATTTGTGAAATCGACTTCTCTTGTTTCTTCTGAATAATATTCAATGTTCTCCAAAACAGCTCCAAACCTTACTGCATTATAGATTTCAGGTTCTTTTTCTTTAGATAGATCAACACATTTGGCATAGCAACCTCCTTCAATGTTAAAGATGCCATTGTCTGACCAGGCATGCTCATCATCACCAATTAGTCTTCTTTTAGGATCAGCACTTAATGTTGTTTTACCTGTGCCACTTAACCCAAATAATAAAGTGACATCTCCATTTTCACCTTCATTTGCTGAACTGTGTAATGTTAGTATTCCTTATTTTGGGAATAAATAATGAGTGACTCCAAAGACTCCTTTCTTCATTTCACCAGCATATTAAGTTCCTAAGATGACCATCTTTCTTTCAGTCAAATTAACAGCAACACATCCATCAGATTTGATTCCTTCTATAGGTTTTTGAATGGTCTATGGACCAGCATTGAAAATGTAAAAGTCAACATCTCCATTAAAATCTTTCTTTAATTCTTCATCAGTTGGTCTAATTAACATATTCTTCATGAACAATGCATGATAAGGTCTACTGCAAAAGACTCTGATTCTTAATCTATAATTAGAATCCCATCCAGCATATCCATCAATAATAAACAACTAAATTATTAATTCACTTAATTACTTTCTCTCTATTATTTAAATACTCAAGAGCAATCTTTTCAACCTCATTATAAGAGTCTTAACTCAAACCAATATTAACATCACCCCACCAAACATCTCTTCCTGTAACTTCATCTTTAATGATTCTCTTGTCTTTAGGAACACGACTAAATCATAGAACAATATTTCTTACCCGCATTTCTTTCCTGAGTATGCAACCAAAGCACCAGTACTATTTATAGAATCTGGCCTAACTGTAGGATCCTCGCTTTGGGGTTAGGACATCGACAGCTCATAGATGAGAGGAACACTTGGGTTTCTAAATACAGATGCATTTCGAAGTCCCCATTTTGATAAGAGTTCTTAGGCTTAAATTGTTTGATTCTCCATAATTAATGAATTTTATTTATGACGATTTTGTTTCTATAATTAGAACTTAAATATTACGTATTTATATAAGAATTCCAATTCTTCGAAATAATACGTAATCAGATACCAAATAACACACTTACAGAAACATCTTGTTTTAATTAAGTTTAATAATTTGATGACGAACTATTATGGTAAATAATATTTAAACAATTAATGTTATTATTCCAATTACTGTATTTTACTATAAATAAGTATATGTTTTTAAACCACTCTTTTTACTTTTATTATGATGAATGAAGACTCTCCGACTTCAATTTACTCATAATCAACAACATTTTTTAACAATATCATATTTAAAAGTCGAAAATGCTATAGATCTAATTCACTTATAATATATTGGAGAAATATTATAATTTAAAGTATATTTTAAACTTTTCATCTCTCCATTAGTATAATTCTTCACTTCTCATATAGAGAATTATTTTTTTCAGACCACAAAAACCTTTATTAAGAAGAATGAATTGTTAAAGGACACAAAATAATACTAATAAATAAATTTTATTCATATATGAGATGAATAGATAACAAATTTGTTCAAATAACTTTCCTTAGGTTTAGTATTCTGAACTTAGGAGTTATTTAAAAATTAAGGAGTTAATTTATAAAAAATCGGTAAATGAATTCAATTATAGAGCATAAATAAAATTAGTATATAATTTCAAATATTATAATTTATATATTTTATAATTATATTATGCTACAGACTTCTATTATCATCAGTTCTACTCCCTCTTATATTGAAAGATTTTCTCCATTCATTTGTGCATGTCCTATCTGCCCATGTATTACATGTTTATAACCTTGTGAATAAGCAAATGAATATAGTATTATTTATTGTGAAGATGATTGGTCTAATTGGGGTTAAGTTCATTTTGAAGTCAAAGAAGTCTCCAAATTTATGTAAAGGTAAATTAATTATTTTTAAAAAAGAGATTTATTTGTCCTCCATCTAAACGCTCACTTGAACTTGTAGATTAAAGAAAATTTTCTGAAGTTCATATTAAAGTAGAAAAACCATATAAATTCTCTATTTTATGTTTCCAAAGACCAGAAATGTTAATTTATTAAAGAGGATAATATATTGGAAAAGTGATGGAAGAACTTTAATGGACATGGATCAAATGTACATTTTATAAAGTATGTACTTTCTCAAATTGCAATAGCTAACATGTTTTGATAAAAACAATGCTTTACTATATACTATTAGTGCTAGTTGTTGTTAGCCAGGATTATTTTGTATGTTACCATGTTAATCTTGTGCAGAAATTGAGTTTTAAATAAAAGATCGAAACAATTAAAAAGTGGGTAAGATTTGCCATTTATTTGGTGGTTTTCGTAGAGAATGGTGTACTAAATCAGATACATATGGAATAAATTTTCCTGAATTTGCCACTATTGAAGAGAAAATTATTCTTATCATGGCTGGCATATTTATTGATTATGCACAGTTTTAAAATTATTGAAATTCGTAGTAACATTTGATTTTTTTTTTTATATCTCATTCTAAAGTTTAATAAATGTAAACTTGATTTCTCAATCCTTTAAATATTTAATAATCACTTTTTAGTTGAATTATTTTCCTAAATTTAATTATTGAACATCTTTTTAAAAATTAAAATTGATTTTCTATCAAGAAGGACACTTGTAAAACTACTATTCTTTTCTTTATTAATTTTCAGATATTTTTTAATTTAGTAACAAACTAATATAAGTCTTCAATAATATTAAACTTCATTAATTAAAATCTGTTAAAGGAAACCATTTGAAATATGCTTTCTTATCGTTAAAATGATTCAAAAAAACCCAAAAACTTTAACGTTTCTAATAATTTAGAGACTTCTACTATGTCAAGTAAATCAAAGAATTCCTTCAAAGATATTAGCGATTATAGAAGTAAAATTTAACTAAAAAGAAGATCGCACACCGATAGATAAAACAGTTAACGTTCATTAAAATTAGGAAAGCGCCACTAAAATTAAATAAATGCTAAGCAACTTAGGATAATCAGACAATAAATCATCAACTTCATTATTCGGATAAAGTTTGAGAGAAAAAAAAGTATTAGACACTAAATCTACAAGAGGAGATAGTATTTGTAATATTGCAAATTTAACATAAGATTCGAGAAATGCTTCAACCTCTGGTTATATTAATTAGATCCCACTAAATAAAACATAAAAAACTAATGAATCCTTTTCAAAATAAAACATTCCTTCCCCATCATCGACTAGGGAAATTAATGAAAATAATGGTAATTTGTCAAATCTTTATTATATCTTCTAAAATAAATAATCTGATCCATAAATTAAGCTTAATAATTTAACATTGTCTTAACTAGCCAAATAGTAATAATAATAGTAAAAAAGAAGTAGCAATAACACTACTCCTTAAAAGCATGCAAATAATAACAATAATAAAAATATTTCTTCAACAGAATACATCAATAAAATTCAATAAATTAAATAAAAAATAGATAATACTGTTTAAAAAATTGATAAATAATAAAAATCAAATAATTCTTAATTGATTAAGAATATCTCTTCTTAAATTAAAAAGAAATAACAACAGGAAGTTAATCAACAAGATATGAAAGATGAAATTTAAGAAAGAGTAGTTAAATTATTGTTAGATAAGGATTAATTATGGAATCAAATGAATGCTTCTTTAGATAATATAAATTAAGATTAGTTAAATTAATTTTGTTAATTCATCTAATAATCTTTAAATTCCCTTTTAGATCGAAAAAATGTATTCAATTTAACTATTATTAGAGCGAATACTTGTATAAGATCGATATTCATATAATAGACACTCTTTTATTAGAATCATACACAATCCTTATAATAGCACTTGAGTATTTAAAAATTTAGCAAAATTTCGATTAAAATTTAAAGAATCTTGTTGTTTATGTTGCTTAAAGTAACTTTTATATTCTATAAACTTTATTTTCTTGTGTGGAAAATGTAATTTTTTATAAAATAGTAGGAAATGGTAAAATAAAGAATCGATATGAGATAATTTTAATAAAAGAAACCATAAAACAAAGCCAAATAAACCTTATAAAAAAATAATTTTATAATAAAATCTATTTTAGAATTAATGTAAGTAAATTATCAATAATAGGTATTGACGACACCTGTCACCCAGAGATATATTCTCATTTAGGATTTAATTCGACAAGTTTGGATGTTTATTTTATTTAACAAAAGAAAATACTTCATTAAATAGCGAAAGAAATTATCTAGGATGAAAACAAGAACAATATGAATAGTAAAAAGTAATCAAGACTTTTTGATTAAAAAAAATAAATATTTCTTCCTAAAAAACCTTTAAAAGCTTATACTTTAGTCTTAGATCTTGATGAAACTCTTGTACATTATCAAGAAGTATATGTCATTTAAAATTAAGCTTCCAAATGGTGGAGGATAATTTTTAGTTAGACCCTATGCAGAAGAGTTTTTAGAAAAATTATCTAAATATTATGAACTTGTGATATTCACAGCAGCTCAACCAGATTATGCTAATTTTATTATTGATATTATTGATAAGCATAAAGTTGTAATTGCCAGACTTTACAGAGAGCATACTCTTTTCAAGAATAATATGTATATAAAAGTAAATATAAAATCATATTTAGGATTTATCAATTTTGGGTAGAAGTTTGGAAAAAGTGATTATAGTTGACAATATGCCAGAGAATTTTCAGTTACAGCCAGAAAATGGAATTTACATTCTTAGTTGGACAGGTGATCAAAATGACAGAGCCCTCAAAGATCTAATGCCTTTACTAGAACGTATAAATTTATTAAATTTTAGAAATCGCATAAAAAAAATGCTAAGATGTTAGAGACGCTTTAAATCAATTTAGAGAATAAATGATTTAAAAAGTGTAGTAGGGTATAAAAAACCCATATCAAAATCTCTCATTAGTATGAAACTAAATTGTGAAGATATTTATATTTTATTGATATAAATTATTGTTAATATAAATGTAAAATAAATCTGTTATTTGGCAATGAATAGGACTTATTATAAATAAAGATTATGTAATTTTTTGGCAAATAATTTATAAATTTATTAAAATTACATTCATGTAAAAATTTTTTTACATTTACAAAAAGTATTATATTGGCAAACGTTAATAATTTGATTATATTATTCTTTTCTTTTAAATTGATGATATCGAATCTTCAAATTAAAACAAGGAAAAATAAAATTGTTAAGAAGGATCCAACGAGAGAAGAAAAACTTTAATATTTTCCTGTTCAATTATAAGAAATCAAATTCAAAATGGATAAAAATAGTCAAACTATTTTTTTATAATTTTAATATAAATTCTAAAAATTTCAAATTCTTATTAGGCTATATTAATCTAGATGAAATAAAGTTTAATTAAAAATTAATTCTTTCAAGAATTTATTGATTAAACCTTTGTAAAAATTCAAAGATAAATCTTTGATTTTAAACAAATAAGAAGATAGAATTTATACATATTTAAGTTGTTCTAAACTTAAGGAATTTCAACTAAATTTATTCATAAAAATAATAAAATTAGAATGAATTACATAAATTTTATCAAATTTCTAGAAAATTTTTTTTTGTATATTATTTGGCGATATATAATTATTACATCATCAAAATTATTATATAATTTAAGATGAACAAAATCAAGTTAATTGTTGCTATAACTTTTATTTTAGGAGTAATTAATATTGTTAGAATTACAAAAGATCTTGATTTGACATTGGATACATCTGTGAAGGATTCCTTCTTAAAGAAATTAGATGTAGCATAAGTTTATTATTAATTTCAGATATCTATCGATGAACCAAAAGAGGGAATGGCATACAGAGAAGTCTATGAAGATGGATAAATTGAAGGAATGAGATATAGAGAAATTGAAGATTAAAAATAATAGGAATAACCGATTGAAGGAATGGCATATAGAGAAGTATATGAGGATGGATAAATTGAAGGAATGAGATATAGAGAAATTGAAGAT
>CAJJDN010000040.1:129556-250071 GCA_905182985.1 Paramecium sonneborni
CCAAAATAAGTCGGTGATAAAATTATTGCTGAAAGTGGAAAATGGAAGGGTATTAGAGTTATGGTTAACTTGAGATGCTAAAATAGAAATGCAGATGTTACTGTCATTCCTACCTCAAGTGCATTATTAATTAAAGAAATTGGAGTAATTAAATAGTTAAAACTTTAGGGATATGAGAGAGATAGAAAGAAGACAAAGAATGTCAAACACAATGGAAATTTAACACTTGAATAAGTCATTAAAGTTGCTAGAGCAGTTGAAGAAAAGTCTTTGGCTAAAACATTCACTGGAACAGTTAAATAAGTTTTAGGAACTGCCTAATCATTAGGAGCAACAGTCGATGGATAAACAGTAAAAGCAATCATTGGAAAAATCAATTCTGGAGAGCTTAAAGTTGAAAAATGATAAATATAATATATAATATATACAGGTACATTAGCTTGATATTTTCATTCAAATTCGTAATATATTTTATTCTATAGATGTTTATTATTATGATTTTATGTATTCATAAAATAAAATTAAAATTATCTGTTATCGTGATGTGATGAGTCTTTTTTATCTCAATATCGATTTTTAAGGCTTTCTTATGAACAAATTATCTGGAAATTTTGTTTATATTTGTCTAGTTATTAATAATGTTCTAACATAATTAATTTTTTATATAATTAAAAAAAATTAAGAATGAATCAAATAAGATTTTATTATTATAAATTGAAGTTTTAAAATCCAAAATTAGATTTGCCATCATTGTAACTCTATTTTTCTATTCTACAATTTAAAACAAATATAAATTGATTTAGAAATTTGATATCTTGTGAACATTATGGATCATTTTTGATAAAATTTTTAGTTTTGAAGAGCTCTAACTTTTAATAATATTGAAAGAAAATGAAAATTTACGAAATCATTAATAATTAATGCTCAGAAATTAACAAAAAAAATTCTTTATGTGGACTTTTATAAACAAAAGATTCATAGTCTCTTATATTTTAAAAATACAAACCTTTAAAATAATAATTATAGTAAGATTTAGAAATTAAGAATTGAATAAAAATTTAACACAAAATCAATAATTTGAATATAAATTATATAATATGAAATTTATCATTCCAAATTATCATTAGGATTTTTGAAAATAATCTTTAACTTAGAATTCAAAAATTTTTTTGAGGTCAGAGAGATTTTTATAGAGCTATGATTCAATGTTCTGGGGATACAAGAGTTATTATTGCTGTTAGGACTTTTCTTTCGGAGAGAAAAGATTTCGAAAATATTAAACTTAAGATTATATCTTAAATCTTTAGCTAACTTCCTCTGAGAATTCAGAAATCTCTTAGAATTCTTTTATTTCTAAACCATCTTTTTGTGCATTTTTTATCATTGTATTAAAGAATTACTTTGATTATTAACTATCTAATTGCTAAAGAACATCATTCACAGAATTTTATAAAGTCTCATTAATTGTATTTTAGAATGATTCTTATGGTTAATCTATGTTCTTTAGAATTAGATCTTGCTTTAGCTAATTTTTAGCTATGACATTCATTTTTTTTGTTCTATAATTATAGTATTAATCATTTACTTTTCATCAACTACTAAAACGAGCATATTTTTTTTGATTTGGATTTGCCTATCTCTCCTTTCTTTTTTATTTATTCTGCCTTCATTTTTATATATTCTGTATATAGCCTTAATCGTTGATAAATTATGGCCTGTAAGGTGAGCTATCTGAATTATAAATTTGAAATACTTGTGTAGCAGAAAATGCATTTTCCAAAAACATTTTGATTATTTTTTATCTTTCATCTGAACTAACAGACTTATATTTTTGTTTTTTGCTTTGTTAAAGACTCAAGCTTAACATACTATTTAAAAGAAGTTAAATAATAAGATTTATTGATTATGTTTTAATGAAATTTCTTTTAGTCAAATAGCCACAGTTTGTATGTAATTATTTTAGCATATTTAACAATAGATTCATTTAAGGATTACTTAATCCCCTAAATAAATCTAACCATGTAAATGTGTAATTAATTTTTTATTTAATATGGCATAATTATTTTATTATGCTAGAGAATTCAAAATCAAGGATGAAAATAAGGTTACTTATATATGACAATTTTTTGTGTATTAAAATAAAAATTATCTTGTTTAAATTAAATTTCTTGACAGTAACTTTACTTATGAGCATATTAAATACAAGAATCATATTAGTATTTAATAAAAATAATAATATGTTATGCGGTTCTAATAAATTGATTATTCTAATTTAAGTATGTATTGTTAATTAGAGAAATATGAATTTCTAAAATTCAATAGATTTTATTCTAAGGAATTCTTTCTTAAGAGAAAAATAAAATGACAACCTTATGATATTCAAAATGACCAAAAATATATAATTTATATATTTATTAAATATTTTTCAAATGCTTAAAAAACCTCAATAGTAAAACTAGGAATATTAAATCAAACCTAAGCCAAGAGAAAAATTCAAATCTTCTAAATGTAGAGAATTGATATAAGAAATATTACAATAAAAATTAAAGACAGGATCATATTAGGATGTAACAACTTAATCCAAAGATATTGCAGAAAACATTAAAAATAGACTGAAACAACAATATACTGTCACTAGCAGATATAAGTTTATTGTACATGTTTTAATTGGTTAATAAAGAGGTAATTTTTATGTAAATAATTTAATTAGGTTAAGGTGTGAGAGTTGGTTCAAAATGTTTTTGGGACTATGACACCGATATGTGTGTGTCTGAAACCTTCATAAATGATTCATTATTTTGTTTGGTAACAGTCTATGCTGTCTACCTTTATTGAATTTATAATTTTTTATAAAGTTTAGTTAGTCTTTGAATTTATAATAATTAAAGCATTCCTTAGTTGAATTTATATAGTTGAAAATAAATTAATTTATATTTAATGTCTCTAGCTGTCATTTTTGATTATAATTATTTAGATTTGATGATTTAGGATAAAAATAATTAGATGACAGATTTATCACCTTTATTATAAATTAATCAACTTTCATAAAAAAAATGTGTAAAAGAAATTTTTCAATTGTCAGTACTCTTTTTTTCTATTGAAAAAATTAATAGAACTCAAAATTTCAATTGATTTGGAAACCAATATTTAAACACTGTAAACGAAATTCAAAAAGGTTTAGAACATATTCATTAATATGAATAAAGATGCCTTTTAAATGGTTTATGTGAGATTGTTGGACTTAAGAAATAAGCCCTTATTAAAATAATTAAAAATGATTATTTGCTTGAAAGTTTGAAATTAATAGAGGTTATTTGAAATATGCCAACTAGAGCTCAAATTTTTAAAGCTAGTCATATATTACCTTCTGTTTTACTTTAAAAAAAATGCGAAAGAAATTTATTTATGTAAATTGGAGATATATATGTTAGCAATCTATTATTGCATAAAATTGCAATAATTGCTTGAATCTGATTATTTGATGAGCAAGTATATAAAAACATTAATTTCAGATGCAAGCTGTATATTTAAGACTTAAATCTAAAAGAATACGAAGTCAGTTTTTAAAATAATATATATCTGTTTACTCTGAACCAAATCAATTAAAAAAAAGTTCTTGATAAAATAATGGCAGAAATAATCCTTCAACTGAATGATGTAATAAATTATTCAGACATAAAGCATTTAAACTACAATTTGATATCAAATTAAATAAGGTAAGACAAGGGTTAGGATTATACAGAATCTCAATAAAATATCCGATCTTTATTTAAGTAATATAATTATGAAAAGATTCATTTTACATAGCTTTCTAATTCTTCTTTGGCAAAGTCTATGTTCTCTTCAATTTTTTTGTTTTTTAAGAGTAATTTTTCTATTTCGAACTAAACTTTTTAGATCTTGTTTTCTTTTTTAGCTAATCTCATTTCTAAATCTTCCTAAACCTTATTTTATTCTTCAACATATCTAACAAATTCTTTTTATTAAACTTCATACTAAATATGATAAAAATCGATTACTTCCATTTAAATAATTTTAATTTATTTTCTTAAATAATTGATTTCATCCTACAATATTTTTAAACTTTCATCCTAAAAGTTAATGTCCCCTTCTTTAATTTTTTGTTTCATGCTATCTATTTTATTTTTAATGGATAACATTTTCACTTCTTTATTAACATTGCTTGAGTAAACTTTTTCATATTGAAGAGCTATTGGTAAATAATCATTCATAGCCTTTTCATAATCTTCTTTCATCTTTTTTACACAACTTTCACAAAATCCACTAAAAATATAATCTATTAAATTACTTAAATTTAGCTGCTCCTCCACATTAACACACAGTTTTATAAAGTTCTCTTACTTTATCCATGCCATTTGGTAATTGTTTAATTTTAAAGGAGGCTTAAGTTGAATCAGAATCAAATGTCTCTTCTTCATTTGCAATATTCTAAACCTTAATAAATGTTTCTTCTTTTTAAGCAATTATTTTTCTATTCCTAACAACTTTTGTTGTTAATTTTGCATTCTCAGTTTGTAATTTTGTTATCTCTTTTCTTATATTTTCTAAATCAGTCATAAAAATCAGAATAAATAAAAATAAAAATAAAAGCAAATTGCTCTAAAAATTAGAGAACTTAAAAATATAAAGACTTAATAATTTAAATCAAAGATCCATTATAATTATAATTAATAGGATGAAGAAGAATTTAATTTATGCACAAAAAATTTAATTATATTTTATTTATGCAATTTTATGTTACTAAAAACCTTTAAATTTATATTTTTATATGCACAATTTTTCAATCATAAATCTATAAGCAAAAGCAAAAATCTATTAAGTTTTAAGGTATTTTTGAGATTCTGGCAAAGATAATTATAAAGATCAATAGTTATGCTTTTTTTTTGATTTTGATGATATCATTCTTATAAATATGATATTTTATTTGGAAATATGAATGGTTCACTTGAGAGAGGATTAGGCAGAATCATAATACGATTCAAGAATTAGTTAAATGTAATAGTCACAAGAAATAGAATGGTACTTTTTTTTAATATGTCATAATTAGCTAAAATTTTTAGAATTTTAATATCTAATAAATTAAAGAAAGAAATAATAAAGATAAAAGTTTGAAAATGTTAACCATAAATATTTAATAAATGATAAAGAAGAGAATTAATAAAAATGTAAAATTGATTTCATAACCCATAGTAAATAATTAATTAATTAATTTGCTCATTGATGAGCATCATCTCAATTTCAATGGGTTTGAGTTCTAATCTTAGTTTTTCAGTAACATCCTTAAAGATGGTGACTAATTATGGTATATCAATATTTTTTGGTAATTGTAAGACGATTTTATTGGTCATTTAAAGTCCTTTGGTAAGGAGATCTTAAAGAGATGGTTTCATACTATTAAGATCATATGGTTAATGTGAGTAGTTCAATCCACCCCTAAGATTAATTAAGATTATACCAAGGAGGACACATAATAAGAATGAAATCTTAATTAGGATGAGTATACTCGAGAAAGTTCATCTAAATAACAGTAGCAATGGACTCATACACTTACAAATTATTGGTTATGTTATTGATCTTTCTGAGTTTATAATATTAAATTTTACATTGGATCAATATCTATACAAATCACTGTTTTAAAGCATTTTGCCAGTTGTATAGCCAAACCTCCAGAACCACAAAATCCATCTATAACATCAGAATCTGGAGAACTGGTTTTTAATTTATTTGCAATATGAATACTCATTTCCTTAATTCATTATACAAAAATCTACCTCTGGTATCACAGAATACCAAGATTCTTCATCTAATTATATGCCCTCATTAAACTTTTTAAAGAGGAAGAACCGCTTCCGATAGAACTTTTAAATCTATTTTGGGATGTCTATTGATATTCCTGGGTGTAATTGGCAAGTAAAGTTCTTTTTTGTGATTTTTAGCTTCAAATTATCTAGAGCTAACAACTCATTCTAAGGATATCCCAAAATAGATAATTTTCTATGCACTAGTTTCTAAGTCTCAATCATTTTATTATTATATATCATTTTATAATCAATGCACCCCCTACAATATTATTTTAACGAATATTTTCCACTTATGTCAATCTCTACCCAAAACAATACTTCGTTTAAGTTTCGATCTAAAACAAGGTATCCATTTCACTTCACAATCTCATAAGTTTCTTTTAGGACACTCAACAGCCGACCAAAATTATCAAATAATACAAAGAACAATTAAAATCCATCCTAGATTATCTCTAAGATAGAGCTTCCCTCATTCCCATCTCTACACCCAATTAAAATGTACTCTACATTCAAACATATTACAAAAATTCTTAATCAAGCATTCTTTGTGATCAAACCAAAGAACATTTTTTAAATCTGATCGAGGAAACTAAATTCTATATTTACAAAAAGTAAACTCAAATTTATTATTAAGGTATCCATTCATCTCTATAATTCATGAAATACTTAAATAACAAACTAATAATTACATTCATATCCAACTTCAATTATCAAATTAAAATCAAATTGTTCTATATTCAAAATTACATTCTAAAGAATAACTAACGCCTAAACTCATTTCTGATCTTATCTGGCTTTCCTTACCTAAGTTTAATCTCACCGTCAACCTAGATTGCTACAATAAATATATTTAATCATTGAAAGAGGATCATCAATAATAATAAAATATCTTAGAAGGAACAAAGATAACCATCAGATAAAAAGAAATCAATTAATTTTCACTTGATAAACACTCCACTCCTAAAAAGTCTACTATAAATTTCCAATCCATTTTTAATAGCGTTTCCAAGACTGAGCAACCTAAACCATCAGATACTTAAATTAAAGCTTACTATTCTCCAATTAAATCATAAACACTTAACAATTAACCTGTAGTCAGATTATTTTCTCAAACTTAAACTGTTAATTCAAATAATCAAGCTCAATTCACTGATTTGATCTCTAACATTAATTATGAAGTCGAAGTTACTGGAAAAGTCATTCAATCAGTTAAGCAAGTTTTAGATCTATCACATCTGTATCAAGAGAATTCTGATGCTGTCAGTGTTTCCATCACTCTTAATAGAACAGATTTAATCAAATGTATTGTTAAAGCACCAGAAGATTCTACTGTCAATGTTTTCATTAGTAATCACAATACCAAAACGCTACCATATGATTATGCCCAATCAGCATTTATCTTTTATGGAAAACAATAAGAAGAATATACCCTTGATGTTAATAAAAAAGATTTCTTTCCATAAAAACGTTCAGTTTTCTTATAAGGAAATTCTGATGTGATTATACAATTCGATTTGATAAGCCAAGTATAAACTACAATGAAATTCAAAGTCTATAATTTGATTCAACAAGAATAAAATAATCAAATTGATAATTGTAAACTAGAAATTTATAAAATAAATTCATCAAATGAAGAACCCTTAATTGGTATTACTAATGATCAAGGTATTTTTATGTGTCAAGGAGCTATGTTTAACAAAATTATGGTAAAAGCTTAAAAAAAAGCCTTTCTAAATATTTCTTATGAGTTTGATGTTAATGCACATAAAGCAGGTGAATATTTTCAGATTCCTATGATTCCAGATTACTATAGTTTAATCAACCAATATCATATTCTAATATATATACCAAATTCTAATAACCACTAGTTAGATTTTAATTTGATTTGTTCAGGTATTGAATTATTTAACTTAGATGGTATCAAATTAGATACTACAAATAAAGTACATCAAAATATGAAGTCTAAACTTGATGTAAAAAAACTAAATTAGAATAGTATGTTATATAATTTTTCTATACATATCTAATGCTTGAATCCTTTCATAAATAATAATTCATTTCAATTCATTATTGCCAATCAACCTAATAAAAGAAAAACTCTTAATTAGGCTAATGAATTGATTACCAAAGAGAATAATAATAATAAATAGCTTCCAGATTTTGTGAGTTAACGAATAATGAATTATTCAATTGAAGAATCTATTAGAATTTTTATAACTTATGGACATTTGGTTATTGATACTTAAGTTATATCTACAAATTAATTGAGTTAATAAGAGAAATGCTTTGGGATAATTGATTGTATAATTGTTTATTATATTAGTGGATAGGAGATTCCTGATTAAAGAAAATGAAATAATATAACAAACAAAGAAATAAAAAAATATCAAATAAGTAAACTCATTCGAAATGACCACTATTTTATCTCAAATAACCAACCAAAATGTTAACATTTGATTAAATAAAATTTTGTTTCTATGAAAAAATATATTTATTTAAAATCTTAAATATATGAATGCATAGTACCACAATTGATAAAATAAATTTCAATAAGATCGTAAATAATTAATTAATATCAATTATGGCCTCTAACTTTGACTACTTTTTCCATAACTAGACTAGCAAATCTGACTAATTCTTCAACATAATAAACAGAGAGGTCATTAATGTAATTGCATTCTAATAGAGTTTATTAAATTTCTTTGATTTTATGAAATGGCAAAACTTAAGGCATCGAGGTATTACTTTATCTTTATGCACTATTATGCAAACTATTATTGCCACTACCATGCAAACTTCCATGAACACTATTTCTAATGCTTGACATCTTCCTTTTCAATTAAGACTATCTCATTTGTGATCTTGGTCGAGTCAATACTTCTTGTTTAATTGAATTTCTAAATTTGTTTAATTCAAAAAACATGTCCATTTATTTGTTAAAAAATATATATATTTTCTGTTAAATTTTAATTATTTGGTATTTTGGAAAATTAGATATATTTCAGTATTTCTTTTTTAATTTGGGTATTTATTGATGTTCTTCAATAATTTTCATTAAAGCAGTAGATTTTTCAGCGCTTGGATGCAGAGAGATATCATACTTTTGAGGCTCATGTTTGGATCTCTTAAGATAACTACTGGAATTTTTCTCATTTGAAGAATTTTTTCTTAAATTATAGTTTTCTTCTTATTTTTAAGTTGCTGTAATGTTTGGTAATTTTGAAGAATTGTTCTTTTTATTAATTGATTGGACAACATCTTTTGCATAATAATTAGAATTGATTTAAATCTGGTCTAATCTATCCTTAGAAGCACATTTACTATAGTTTCTATTTAAAAAATTTACGGTTGTTAAATTGGTTCGTATCTGTTATGCTTCTCATGAGTAGAATTAGATACTTTCAATCTTCGATCGATTGGTAAGACATTTTCTTAGATTGTCTATCTGGAAACGGATTGATTTAAATGAGAATGAAGATTTGGAGTTTTTTCAATATCCTAATGATCAAGTTAAGTGATTTATTTCATCAATTAGTGTAAAGCTTCATTGGGTTAATTAAAAGAGATTGTATCATTAGTATCTTAAGATCTGATTCTATTAGATTGTTGATTTCTCCTAAGGTGATTGGAATTGTGCTAATTTAAATAATTACTAGCAGGTAGTTAGCAATTAAGATTGATAAGTTCCGATTTATTAGTTTAAAAGCTCTTTCTTGAGAAGGGCCATTTAATAGTTTTCAACAGATCATGTGGGCTTTCTTCATAATGTAAAGGAATTGCATATAATTTGGCTTTTTTCTAAACATAGGACAATTGAAGTAATTTATCTAATGATTAATAGTTAGAATAACGGATTACCACAATCAGGACGATTAGTAGGATGAACTTGCATCATAGTTTTAATTAATTGAGCCAATTCTTATGAATATATAACAGGGATTGGTTAATATTATCCTCTTAGTACAGATTTATATAGTCCATCCATATCTTTTGCTCTGAATGGGCTATTAATGTAATAATGAAATACGGTTTCAATGAGCATGTTTCATAAATGACACATCCAAATGACCAGATATCTGCTTTATGATCATAAGGCTAATCTTACCAAACCTCTGGACTAGCATAATAAGGTGTACCAGTCTATGTATAAACAAGACCATTCTTAGCCAATTTTGATACATTGAAATCTCCAAGTTTGACTTGATCATTCTCATATAAGAAGATATTAGCACACTTCAAATCGCGATGAAATATTTTTTTATGATGTAACGCTCTCAAACCCTATAATACCTAGATTGCCACTTGCCATATCTCTTACTCTGGAATCAGCAACTGTCTTTTAATATATCTTTGTATCTTCTATAATAAATCTCCTCCCTCTGCATACTCCATTATTATACTTGATAATAACCACTCTAATACCATAAAATATTATCTTCAATAAAACATTCTTTATATGAAACTACATTCTCATGATGTATTGATGCTATTATTCTAACTTCATTTAACGCATTCTATTTCTCTCTATCCCCTATATCCATCAATTTCACCTATTCTTATTTATTATCATAATACTTTCTTTAATGCATATATTTTCCCATCTGATTTCCTCTATACCTTGTACACTGATGAATAAGCTCCAGAACCTAGAAAAATCAATCATTCTATATTACCTAATTTATTTTGGATCTCAAAATTTTATAGTTTACTTTCCATTAATTATTTTATATTTTCAATTTATTCTTATTTTTAATACTAACTATTTTATTTCAATACTATCTTATTAACTTCTTTATCGCTCTTTTTCATCTATTCTCATAATACAATTAACTACTTTCTACTTATTATATTTAATTTGTTATTTAAATTTTATGAATCAGAAAATTGTGATGAGAAATGAAGATCGTGAAGTTGAAGGTCAAACAACTGAATAAGTATCTAACTCTATTCATATCTAGCCTGTTGAAATATAATAGGACAACATCAAATTAAATGAAGCTCACATTGACTTAATTGTCAAAGAATTCGATGTTGACAGATTTTAAGCCACAAGATGGTTAAAAAAAAACGAAGGAGATTTACAAAAGACTATTAAGTGGATTATTAGCAATTGAATTTTATATTGTAAAAATTCAATATCCATCCTATCTAATCTATCAAAAATCTATTGGCTTCCAAATTTAATTATATTCTATTCTAGCTTTTATTTTATTAAATATTTATATGATTTTTATATTTGTGCAATACTAATTACAAAATCCCTTTTTTATTTTTAATATTTATTAGTAATCAAAATTCTTAATGTAAAAAAAAAATTATTATTCTTCTAAACTAACAGTTTAGAGAAGTGAATTTATAGTACATATAAAGCATTATAAATGCTAGTAATAAGTTTAAATTAATTAAGTTTTCTTTATTATAAAATGATAATTAATAAAGAAGACTGTTACTAAATTGTGAATGATTTATTTATCATAATTGAAGCTTGATCATATAAAAAACTTTTTTCGGAGACCATTTGTTGAGAATTCTTTCATTATAATTTATTTGTTTGAGAAGTTCTATGCAAATGTAAAATCTAAACCTCTAATTTAACCTTCTGATGTTTCCACTCTTGGTTTTTATTTTTTTTCATTTCGAGGATTTTATTAAGAGAATAATTATTTTTTTGCATCTTTAATGATTTATAAAACTTTTTGAGGTTTTATTCTGACAGCTTCATTTTCTACTCTAAGCAATTCAATCATTGATGTCTTTCTTGTCATTTATTATAATGGTTTATTCATTGGAGATTACTCAGGACTATAAGTGATTTAAGATGCCACAGTTGATGTTAATACATTTTTCATTTGCTATTAGGATGGCATTTTCTAGGATTTTCGCATTTATTAATTAATTAATAATGAAAAAAAGTTCCTTCTCATAATCGGCAATGCTTCAAAATATTGTACAAAAGAATTATTAATTCAAATGATAGCTTAATTATTATCAATCATTTAAAATTATCTGAAAACTGGAAAGAAGTTTAGCTAAAAGTAGATTTAACTATCAAATAATTTCAATATTATTCAATAAAAAGATTTAATTATTAATTGTTGTAGCAATTCTAAAGCTAATCAGATAAAATTTAATAGAATCAGAAATATAATTAGTCAATAAAAATAAGGAAGCAGAATCTATCAATAATTAAATAATAGTATCATCATTATATTTAGAGTTATTTATTAATAACAAGTTAATTGAGAGCTAATTTACAACTAATTAGAAAATCGCAATCAATTTAAACTAAAATTTGATTTGATCTTAAGGTGAAACAGTCTAAGATAAATAATATTTTAAAATAGAATTTCTATAATACTTATAATTTTTATTAATAGAGCGAATCATAGGAGGGTTAAAATTAAAAATCATTAGTGAAAATTAATAAGAAAATTACATTTATACTTGAAAACAAGTAAAATTGTGAATCAGAGATTATTAATGAAAAATAGTTGTTTCATAATAAAAGGAAAAGGGATAAAGATTAAAAAAACAAGTAAAACATTATTTAAATTTAACTTAGGTTACCATTATTATTATAAAATATCTTCCTATAGAATTCACTGTTTTTAAAACTTGTTGCAATAAATCATTTATATTAATCTTTATCCTTCTTTAGTTAATATTTTATTAAAGTTGAAATAATCATTCTCATATCGGCCAAAAATTGATATAATATTATCCCATCTCTTTTCAATTGTTGCAGGTTCAAATCTAATGAATTTGGTAATCAGAATGATTAGTTTTTATAAGCATTAAATTAAAATTAAAAGGAATACTTATATTTATTCTATATATTACATAAATTCTTTACAATATATATAAATACAGTGAAGATCTTCATAAATAACTTGAATAGAATTATATAGTAAAAATTTATTTTAAAAAGAAATCAAAGAATAGTAAAATAAGTGACTAATGGACATTTGTTGATTGACATTTTGATATTCTAACTTGATTAAAAGAATAAAAATATTCTATATTAAATTATAATTATAATGTCATCAATCATAGATAGTAATGAAAGGATGGAGCCACCTCAAAGTGTATTTTTTTCTTTACGTCATGATCAAAACTAGAGTAACAGCTTTCACAGTTTAGATGATGATTTTAATGAAAAGAAAGATGCAATATCAATTAATGTAGAAATGCAGATCGTCAATAATTGTGAATCCTAAGATTCTCCAATATCCACTAAAAAAAGCTAAGAGACATAATAAACACTGATTTAATTAAGGCTTTTAGGAAGAGAAATAAATGAAGGGAAACCATCCTTTTAAAAGGAGATAGTACCGATCAATATTACATTTTTGTATTTGGAATATATAAAAAATAATCCTGGAATGAAGATCTGGTTATTGTCTAATATAGTATTGGACATTTGTTTAAGAATACTAATATTAGTATTTTTTTGTATAGGAACAGTAGATGAGGATAAGTAAATAGATCTTGATCCTCTCTAAAATAAGACTATTACAGTTTATTTTATAATTTTTACATAGACTCCTAGAATATTACATTTGCTTACAACATCTAAATTGATTTTCATGGACAAATATGATCTTCAAAATAGGTCATATCTACCAATGAGTTATGTGTTTAGAGCTAATTTCATTCAAGAGATCTGCCCTCGTCAAGAGGATCTCAAACCTATTAATTATAAGGATAATATTCTATCTGTTAGATCTATCTTGTTTATCCTATTGCCAATTGAATTATAGTGGATTCCTATGTATCCTTATAAGGATCGAAATAACTTTGAAACAACTATCATCATTAGTAGTTATATCCTAAAAAGCATAGAAGTAATAGTTTTTGAACCTATTCTACTCATTTTAATATCTTTTGATAATAACTTTTTATTGTATACTAGATTGCTCTTTGGCCTCATACTACTAGATATCATCAAATTTGTTATACTCAATTTGTGTTTAATTATCTTTAGCAATGTTGGTAAAAACTCTAAAGTAAAAATATGATAATTAATTCTACTTTCTTTATTTATTATGCAAAATAAATTCATTATTATAAAATTATTATAATTTAATGGAAGTGTAACAATCAAAAAATCCAATCTCATCAGAAACTGATATTTTAATCAAATCAAATAATATGTATCTTGATTCTGATGGGTTCTATCCTTAGTCTGTCAATTTAGAGTATTAGACAATATAATTTATTAGATCTAAAGTAATCCTTTTAGATGCAATATTTAATTTATATCCAATTCAATATGAGAATTTAAACATTTAAATGTCTAAAGATGAAAACATCTAATTCACCAAAGATATTATAATTAAACATCATAAATCTGACAAATATTTATAAGCAATCTACATTAAAGATAAGTGGACCATTTAATTAACAGAAGAACTTGATAAGACATGTTTATTTTCTATCTAACCTTGCTTCAAATCATAAATCATTGTAATTATTTATCTTACCCCCTTAGAATCAAAATTACGTCACTTTATACAATGATATCTATATTAGTTTGTCTCTTAATAATGATGCATTTATTGATTCTCAAGAATGTTTTATCTCTTGGGATTCAAAATAAATTACTTTTACTAACTAAGTTCATCTAGCCTCAAAATTCACATTTGAAACTATTAACAAAGCTAATCATAAACTATGCTATGGTTTTTTAATTAAAATTAAACTTATTGAAAAGAATGCTTATTTAATTATGACTCAAAAATAATATGCTTAAATCTAAATTAAAAATTTAATTAACACATCAAATGCTGATATCCAATATGATGCTCACTTCTCTACTGATTTAATAGTCACTTGGTAAGGATAAGTCTAAACATCTGAATTTGATTTGTGGAGAATCTATCATCCTTATAAAGCTTATTAATAACTTACTTCAAATGATTAATTTTATCTTTAGAATATTGCTACTAATTAATACATTTCCTAATCAACTCTTGTTAATAATATTGAACAAGCTTCTATTTTTTAATTTCAAGAAGTAAATGGCAACAATCATTTTATTAATGGATTTATGATTAATAAAGATAAATATATAAGTTCCTAATTTTTATCAAAAGAAAACTCTTTATACTATTAACTAGAATACAAATTAGCTGTTACAAAAGAAGATCAACTATTACTTGAATTATAGATTAACATAAATCAAACTCAAATTTATTGGCTCCTAAGTGTTGTTAAAATTATTTAAAATGCAATTAATATTTTTTCATAAAATACTGAATTTCTTTAAAAAGCAATGAGATCACAACAATAAAATGATTCTAAATTTGAAATAATATACCAAATATGTGATTAACTCATTCAAGTATTATCCGATTTGATTTGTTTCTGTTTAGAAAATGGATCTACACTAAAAGTAATCGATAGAAACTCTATCTTTAATTCAAGAAAAGACAAAAGAAATTAAGATCAACTTAAACGATATTATATCATCTAATATTTAAATCAACTATTAGAACTTATATCTTGGGATGACTAATTAACAAATTTATCTAATGATGTCGATTGTATTGTTTCGGAAGAATAAGAATAGAGCATAAAACTAAGAAACTAGATTTAAAAATTAATTAAGACAACATTTTTATTTTTTTCTGCTTTTAGTGCATATAATGAATAAAATGGTCTCTTCATTATATATAGCTATTCAAAATTTATCTCACTTCTTGGATGCCATTTAGGAGCATTTGATTGTCTTATACAAATTTTTTAAACTAATTAAATACTCATTCCAACAGCGTCATCTCTCTATTTTAACTCATAAGCAATGTAACAATAATAAAATTAAATTACCTTAATAGATTTAATTTTTTAAAGGGGATAATTTTTATATGAGTAAAAAATTATATCCTTTTGGTCAAACTTACCTAAGTTTCTTTAAATTCTTTGTAATTTAAATGACTAACCATATAAAAATAATCAAAAAGTAATTGGAGCTAATCTAAAAACTGATTCCTTAGTTTTTTCAACTTTTTTTACACATATAGAAGATCAATTATTTTATATAAAAGTTGAAGATAAATTTATTGAATTAAATTAAATTTATCGAAATGCTATATAGAATAACATTGATTTAATTTAAGATGCTTTACAATGCAAAATATTTATTGATGAATATTTAAGTTTAGTTGGTTCTCTATGCCAAAATAGACATGTTTAAAATATATTATATTTTAAAAATATATTACCTAAAGGGATTCTGTTCTCATATGTAAGCAATCTTAAAAATGATGATTATCTTAGATGCAAACTGATTGCCATTTTAATTAATTTGTACATAGATTTTCATCCATTCTAAAGGATCTAAATTTCAAAGTTAATTTTTAAAAGTTACAAACAACAAAATGATGAAGATTTTGAAGAAGAATTGTTATAAAAAACTAAATTAAAAATTCATGATGAAGAAATAAAATTCATTGAAAGTATTTAGATAATAGTTTAGGACTATTTGAAAAGAAATTTTATTGTATAAAATAAAGTTAATTTGTGCATAAGAAATTATTAAATGTTGAATATGTATTTATAATTACTAACTATTAAACTACCTAATTAAAACATATTGAAAAAAAGAGATAAAAACAATAGTTTTATGGATCCTAAGTTTCACCTTTATTTTGAATTTTTAATTTTAGCGTTTTCAATATTACCACAATCAATTTCAGAAAAATCTCCAGAATAAGATTAATTATAATAATTTGAATAATTTTCAGAAGATAGAAATGTTTTTAATCTCTTAACAAAGTGTTTTATAGAATTTATATATTATTTATCAGAGATGTTTGAAAAATTTATCATTCAAAAATGCTTAAATACTAATTAATCTTCTGTATAAGAGAAGATTTAATTAAATTTTAAAATACCAGTTTAATATGTTGAAATATCTAATACTTTATTGAAATTATTGTCTCATAAATAATTGGCATCTCAAATAAAGCTTAAGATTTTTAATCTAATTGATAAACTTTTCTAACCTAAGAAGGGAATATTATTAAAATTTGAATAATGCATAGTTTTAGAGAAATAAAATGAAACAGATATATTAGAAGATGTTGAAGAAATGCAATATAAATTGCAAGAATTATTATAAAGTGAAAATCTAGAGCTAGAATCTTAAAATATCACTAAAAAAGTTTAAGCATTCAACCAAAAATTAGAGAGATCTGAATATTTATTATTATCACAAAGAATAATTAGAATTTTGAATCTGGATTACAACATTTTCGATATTCTAATTCATTTTTTATAATAATGTAAAGATATTACTTATAAAATATAACATGATTTAAAAAATAATAAAAATACAACTGAAGATGAAAATATCATTAAATTATGCTCAGAAATGTTTAATATGTTAAAGATAATTTGTAAAAATAACAATCAAAATAAAATAAAGATAATGAAATAGTTTGATATTATAGAATAATTTTTTTCTATTATGGATCTAGGATAATTTAATTTATTAATAACTATATATGAAAACTCTTTCGACTTAATTAATTCAATAAGTCCAAAAACTATATATTTATTATTTTAAAATGCAAGTGTAGGTGCTTTAAAAATACTTTCATGCATTTTGAGTTAATAAAATTAAATTTCACATAAAAATCTAGTACTAATATTTCAATAATTAACATCAAATATTTAATTTACTTAGAAGTTAGGTTTAGGATAACTAAACTTTTAGTAATTATTTTTAATTGATGAAAATTTATCAATTAAATAATTATTATTATAAGGAAAAGCTCCTTATATATTTTAAATTTAAGGCTATAAATTTATAATAAATTTAATTTAACTGTTTATTTCAAGTGGATAGAATAATTAAATAAGTACAGATTAAAATCTTAGAATATAAAAGCAAAAAGTGAATAATCATTCAGCTTATCATAATTAAGTATAAACTAATTATTAACTTCATCCTAGCTTATTATAAAAATGTTTCCCTTATGTTAATTTATTTCGTCTAATATTTTCTTTAGATGATGTTTTTTCCATATAAATAAAAAATTGGTAAGCAGATTCACCATAATAACAATAAAAAAAGGATTTAAATTAAATTTTCTTAAATACAATTTTAAAGAATCATTTATTATAATTTTTAAATCTGCTATTAACTTAAAGTGAATTCTCTAACTATGATGATGAATACATTGAACTAGTTAAGAAATTTATTCTTAATGAAAAAAAATTGTTTAATATATAAATTATGTCCATAGATTATTAAATTTATATTGATAATATTAATTCCTAGAACAAACTAAAATTACTTTATTAATTATATGAAGATCATCATAATGTCTTGTAAAGTAATTTTTAAGTTGTTTCAGAATATGAGATAAACTAGAATTTTGAATGCTTTCTATTCAATAATTATTCAATTAAACTTTTTGACTTAAGTTTAAATTTAGCTTAAAAATTATCAGAGTATATCGATACGTTAGAAGATTCATCTACTAAATCTAAATCAAATAGAAATTCATCAACTTTAAACTTTAAGAAAAAGAGTCTATCTATTTCTCTTATTGAATTTGGAATCAATGAATAAAATAATTTATCTCATTCATTTGCTCCATTAAATGAATTAAAAGTTATAATGGACGATTTTATTTATTCAATTGAATAACACTTAAATGATAGGCTTATGTTAAATGAGATTAAAGAAAATCAGGAATTGCTTTATTTAAAACAATAATAATTAAAATTACTGTTTCTAAGATAATTAGACTTAAAAGGTTTCCAATTTCAGTAATAAAAACTAAAAACTAATGATCTTTATAAAGATAAGTATCTCAATCCAGAATAATTTAATGATTCAAGATTGCATGAATTAATTACTATTTAAGGAATCCTTGATAGTAAAGTTTTGAATAGAGTCATTGAAACTTTAGTAAATACTCATTAAGATTAAGCTGAAGAAAACTTTTAAATGTTTAAATAGATTTATGTTAAATTATTTTTGATGAATTAAAATTATGAAATCTTAATTGATAATTTTCCAAAAATTATCTATCCCTTAGTAAGAATATTGAAATAAAGTTTAAATAACTTAATTAACAATTATTAAGGAATATTAAACATTCTTGATTTCTTTTGGTAACTTTTGGATTTTCATACTTATATAAGAGTTGATTATGAACAGACAATGGAAGTTTATGCAATGAATTAGTAAGACAAATTCAAAAGTTAAAGTGAATAAATTTTATAAAAGAAAGCTATAAAATAAATACAAAATCTAATATGTAATGAAGGATTTATTGAAATATTTATTTAATTTTGTGATTCTTATCAAAATTTAAAGATAATACCTTTTACAGAACTAGAATTTTTAAACTAAAATTTAAAGGATTAATTGTTCTATAAATTCTTATTAGTTTCAACAAGATTGATTAGAGGATAGGAATAAGTTAATTCAATGACATAAAGCAAAATAATTTCAGTAATGAAAAATAATTAAAGCAACTCTTTATTGAAAATATTTTGCATTAATTTTTACAGTCTTTAAAAATTAAACGATATTTAATATATTAGGAATGATATTACATCAAATTTGAATAGAATTTTATTTTCATATGAATTCAATTAAAATCATAGACTTGAAAGGAGAAATAATTCATAAAAATTAGGGATTATCAAAATCTAAATAAAATTTTTATAATTAATGGCTGAAGATCACTTTAGACCAGCTTAGGATTTTCTTCGAATTTAAGAAGGATTCCCATAAAATTATGATATGATTTAATAATTGTAAGATATATTATTTGATCATTTTGCATAAGAGACATTTATGAATCTTAGTTTCGATGATTATGAATTAATTGTTGGGTGTTTTGACTGTATAAAAGAATTGATATAGGGACCATGTCATGAAAATCAAATAAAAATATGTTCAATATAATTCTTAAAATTATGTCATAAACTTCTCAATTTTGATGATTCTCATACTGCATTTACATCAATGTATTCAAATTTAGTAAGAGAAAAATAACAAATTCAAACTCGTTCAAGGTAAAAAACCTAAAATGAACATAATAATCTATTTTTGAGTTAAAAAAAGACATAGATTCAATAGGCATATGTTGAATTTTATAAAAAATATCCTACTTATTGTAAAAAGATATTATAATCCTTTAGAAAAAGCAATAATATAAATTATAAATTATTTATGTTATCAGAAATAAAATACAGATGTTCAACAACATTAGAATCTTTAACTGATGATTAATAAACATCTTCATAAACTTTAGAAAAAATCAATAGCATTATAAATGAAAAATTACTGATCAAAAATATATCAATTTAATACGAAAAATTCAAAATTCTCCATTAATCTGGTAAAAATTATACAAACAAAATATTTTCTCACTTATTTGGGGACTAACAAAAATTATCAACACTTTATTAAGAAATTATTTCTAATGAAGAGAAATTCTGGACTATTGAAGAGAATATTAATGTAGAAGTAGCTATAAGAGACTTTTGTGATTCCTTTATTATTGAAAGTGGATTCTCACTTTATAATGTTTTAGCATAAATTTTTTAACATAAAGATATGGATGTTATAGAAAGAATTTATGAACAAATTGATTAAGAGAAAACATAAAAAAAATAGTTAAAGTAGTTGTTACTTTATAAATTATATCAATCCTGGTTTCAATTGTAGAAAATTACTGAAATGATTCACAAGTATTTTATAATTTAATATTTTATGTAGTAGCGTAGTTAAAGAGAAAAAAAATGAAATAATAAATGAAAAGATTTTCTTAAAAATATACAATTCGAAAATACATTAATAGGATCAGCAATTATAAAAATAGAACAGTCATCCTTATGAAAATGAATTAGAAAATGAAAAGGATATTAATTAGAAGAAACTTGGTTATAGAGCTTTAAGATTCTATGCAACTAGATCTGGATCAATAGAAATAATTTTACCTTAAAAATAGATTAAGCAAGTAATATTTCCTTTATTACCTCATTGTTTTTCATTAAACAATTCCATTAAACATAAATTTAATAAAGATATAGATCGATCAACTTAATAAACAAAAGTTGAATCAATACTTTATAATTCTAATAAAACAATTTAAAAGTTAAAAACTGAATATTAATATCAGTTATTATATAAAAGACACTTTTTAGTAAATATGATAGCTAGTAATCAAGAAATTTGGAAATAAATAATATTTTATGTGATTGTAATGTAGAATATATTGATTCTATTAACAAATAATGGAAAATATGATCGTATATTAGACGATTTGCTTTTAGCCTTAAATATATTATAGATAATATTGCAATTTGTTTGTTTTTTCATTTTTATAATAAGAAAATTACCATATTTAAGAATAAAAGCTCAAGAGATTGTAATTGAAAGATAAATAAATCGTATAAGAAAGAGAGAAATAAAATATAAATATCTCGATAATTCTTAAAGTGTAGTATTATAGGAGGATTTTATTTTAGAAAAGACAGAAACATTTTTATTAGAATAAAATAAGTTTGTAAGATTTTATTAAAGCATTACAGATAGGTTAGTATTATTTAAATATATATTTTTTGATTATGAAATGATTTATTTTTTGATATTTACATCTATAGCTATTTCAGGATTATTTACAAAAACGTTATTAGCATTACTTTTACTAGATGTTTTTTGGAGATTTCCAATGTTAACAGCAATGATAAACGTAAGGAATTTAAATTAAAAATTTTTTAGTCCGTTTGGCGTCCAATAGTGTAAATATTACTTACATTAGCTCTTTTTTTCATACTTTAGTATTATTATTCTCTGCTAATATATGATTTCTACTCTGAAGATTCCAACTATTCTCAATACTGTTAAAGCTTGTTACAATGCTTTTCATTTATTCTAGACGTAACATTTAAAAAGGATGGTGGGTCAACAGGGTATGTTGCAGCGTCTGATGGTATTAGTTCCACTTATGCAAATCCTGATTTCCGATTTGGAATTCTAAACTTTTGGGAATTCTGCTATTATTTCTTTGTTATCAGTTTAACATATTCTATCTTCACGGGGTTAATCTTAGATTCTTTTGGTGCAGATAGAGAAGAAGCAGAAGAACTTGAAACTGATATAAAAGAGTTTTGCCTTGTTTGCGGAATTGATAAAAGTATAATTGAAAAGAAAACAAAACATAAAAAGGGATTCCGGTTCCATGTTAAAAATGAACATTATGTTTGGAATTATATTTTCTTTATTTCTTATATATAAGAAAAAAAGAGTTCTGAATATAATGGTATTGAAAGTTATGTTTATCTGGAACTAAAAAGGGAAAGTATTTTTTGGTTTCCTATTAATAGATCTTTATCCATAATCGATTAAGATGATGTGGTATTCATTAAATAAATATACTTAGGATAAAATTGATGAAATGATAGATTAATAATTAACCAAAATATCTCAATCCATAGACAGAAAGTTGTATGAAAAAGGTCTAAACAAAGACCTCATTTAAAGTTGAAATTAATTAGTATTTTTAGTATTTATGATATCATTAATAAAAATACTTTCAATTTTATAAATAAAGTATAATTTATTCATTTTAATTTACAATTAATTTTATTTGAAAATGCAGAAATCTGAAATAGAGTTTCTATGTATTAAAGGCAATACCAAATGTTCAGATTCAACTTAAGTATAATCTGTTAGATAATACCATCCAAAATTAAACTCACTTCGTATGAAAGGATTTTAGTAATTTATTGATCTCATAAATAAATAATCATAACATTAGCATTCAACCAAAATATGTTCTTAGTGTACACCTCAATTAATACCTACTGTCTTTTCATATTCTATAAGAACAGAAACTCATAATAGAAAATCTAGTGAAACCACATTCATCATCAAGAAAAACTAAGTAGAAACCCTTCCTCATTCTAATTCATTAGAAAAAAATAAAAAAGAAATTAGATTAATCCCTTAAAAATAATTTTCAATAAAGAGAGCAATTACTACCAAACATGAAATTAGCAAGGAAAATTAAGAAATAAATGACTTATCTACCATGATAGCATTCACAAACTATATTAATGTTATACCTCCAGAAAAAACATTTTATAAAGCATTCATTACAAAAGGCAATAATGGAACTTTAATAAGATAATGTTTAAAATTAAGATCATGGTGGCTATTGATAGATTAACCTAACGAAGAATTAAATTTATATTGGACATAATTAAGAAAGTAATAAGAATATGAAACTGTAAAATAATATTAATTAGAAAATGTGTAATTTACTAAACAATAAAAAAAGTCTATCAATGAAAACATTAAATTTAATATATAAGAATCTGATCTTTAGTTATTCAATTAAAGTAGTATTCTTAGAGTACATAATCACTTAGAATGTAATTTCTAAGTTTGCAATAAAAAAGCTTTATTTTACAATATGAAAAACTATTATCTTTCTATTAATGAAGATCCATTTAAATTTATCCCTTTAACTTATCATGTTTAAAAAGGTTCAAATGATCCAGCATATTTAGAATTTGAAGAGTATGCTCAAACAAATAATTTTAATATGTGGATAATTAAACCTGGAGAATCATCAAATCGAGGAAATGGAATTTAGGTTGCTAATTCTATTAATAAAGTTAAATAAATTATTTCTTAGAACCTTCATTTAAATAATTCTAAAAAAACATTCATTATCTAAAAATATTTAGAAAAACCTTTATTATACAATAAAAGAAAATTTGATATTCGATGTTACATGTTGATAACTAGTATCAATAATCAATTTAAGGCCTATTGGTACTAAGAAGGATACATAAGGACAAGTTGTAAAGAATTTTCCTTAGATGATGTGGAAGATAAATTTACACATCTCACTAATGATGCAGTGTAAAAAAAGAATCAAAATTATGGGAAGTTTGAAACTGGTAATAAAGTATATTTTATTTTTAAATTTAGGTTTCATTCAATGAATTTTAAAAGTATTTAAATGATCAACATAATTATAATTTTTAAACAATTGTAGATTAATTAAAAAAGTTGAGTACCGATATAGTGAAGGCAACTTACTAACACCTAAATCCAAATAAGCTATTCTATTCTTTTGAGTTATTTGGATTAGATTTTATGATTGATTAAGACATTAAACCATGGTTGATTGAAGTCAACACTAATCCATGTTTAGAAACCTGCTGTCCTTTATTAGCTAGATTGATAACTCATTTGATAGAGAATACTATAAGGATTGCAATAGATCCTATGTATCCTCCACCTATGAGTAAAAAGAAACATCTACAAGAATCAAAAAATTAATTCGAATTGATTTTTTCAAGTACTTTAATAAATGAAAGAACTACATAGCCTATTATCAAAGTAGATGATATAGAACACTCAGATGTCGATGATGATAATTAGTGATTATAATAAACTTTAATAATATTTTATTAGTTAGTTTTATTTATAAAAAATTAAAGAGGGTTAAATTTATGATTTTTATTATTGGTAAAAATAAGCAGTTTTCTTTTTGTGGTGTTTCCATGTTGCAATGTTATTAAAATTTCATGATTATATTCAGTGTGTTTGAGTGCTACTAGATTCATTTTTACTATTGAATATTGATCAACTAATTTTCTATTTCCTGAATGGAGAGTACTTTATAAATATGTTGAAGCATTATTAATATATTTCCTATGTGATTTTTGTAAAAATCATTCCTATAAAAAGTTTTTAGTCTTAGTAATTACATTTTTTGACGTTACTGAAAGAAATTTTGATTTGCTATCAACCTAATATCAATACTTGTAAATTTCATGTTTCTTTTCATTTCTAAAAATACATTCATTTTTACAATCTAATCATTTTTTTTTTATTAATATATTAATGATATTTAGGTTACTGATTGGTAAACTTAAATTAGAATCAATTATACTCAATCTGAAAAATTATGTTTAATTATTATTAGAATTCTCAAATTTTAGAATTTTAGATTTTCTAATTTATTCAATACAAAATATTGATCAACGAAAAGAGATATTTATGAATAATATAAATGAATATAAAAAGACTAGCTTCCTTTAGTTCTTGGAACATTTTTTTCATTAGATATATCTATCATTAAAAAAATAATTTTCATGAATAAGCTTAAAAATTGTTGCATAGCACATTAAATTTTATAAAATGTAACAGATTTGGATATAATATAAAATGATGGTATTTATTTAGTAAAAATGTTAGTACTATCATTTATCTATTTGATGAATTCTAGAATTCTCCAACTTTCTCATTCTAAATTTCAATTTATATATTTATATATTATATATATAGTTACTTTTTCAATTCCATCAATTATTATTGACTTTTTAACAAATCTTTTAATAATTCAATTCTATATTTTAAACAAATTGTGGATTATTTGATTAAATTTGGTATAATATTGAATTGAGAAATTTTTATTTTTCATCAATTTCTTTCAAGAAGAACATATTTATATATCTTATATTAATATATTGGATTTTTTTACAAAATTGTACATCATCTTCATTAAATTCAATTTTATTTGTTTTATTTAAATTCTTAAGGTATATACCATTTATTTTGAAATTCATTAATTTTTTTTAAAGTATTTTCCAATTAGGTTATAACTTATTTGGAAGATTAATCAAAAAGGCAGGTTTAGCTGAGGTAGACTCTGTTTATTTTTTTACTTTAATAACTATTAATTTAGAAGTTAATTAGTTCTTAATATAACTAATTATAAATTATTATTAAAAGGAAAAAAGTGACTCCTTGATTTAGTTATTTATTTTAAATACTCTTGGTATAGTCTTAATTATTAATATATAAAAAATAAAATTTATTTAGAAATCAATAAATATTAAAAATTTTTGACAGCCTAAAAATTATAAAATGAAACCAGCTTTTAAATGATTCTTAAGAAGAAACTAGGGGAATATAAAGAAAAAAAAATTGAATATTTTATAAGAGTTCGTAAATTTAAAATATAATTAGATTAAAATAATTATTCAAAAAATCAAAAATGCAAGTGAAATTTGTTACTATGATAGGAATTTCAATTTTAAGTTTTAAATAGACTAAAAAATTTGGATCATCATAAAATGCCTTTCTTTGAATTAATTTATACCTTTTCGCAAAAAATTATGATAACAAAAATAAAGTGTGATGAATAAGATGGATTTTTAAAAGAAAAATCAAAAAATTGAAAATATGAAAAGAAGGTTATGGCAATGATTAACTATTTAAAGATTATATCTGTAAGATCTATCTTATCAAATACAGTTAGATTAAAAATAATAATCAAACTTATAGGTTATGTTTGCTGATATATTTAATTAATGAAATTAAAATAATCATTCTATCCAGTAACCATCCGAATGGCTTAGTACAAAAGGAAAAATGTTGAAGAGAAAGAGGCAAGACATTGAGGCAGTGGCACTAAGCCTAAGTATAAAGACAAGAAGAGCTTCTTTTGGAATGATTATTATTTTGATTAAATCATTTATCTGATTAATTTAGTATAAATAAAATAATTTTTAGAATATTTATAATTAAAAAAAGTTAAGAATAGCTTCAAAATATAATGATGAAAATCTGAGAATAAAATTTAAAAAGCATTTATGATTTTATCTCTAAAATTACTCTTATTAGAAATTTAGAAATTAGAATAAAAAAAAAATAAAATTTAATTTATGATAAAATCTATGTATAAATATTGATTTTTTAAATATTAAAAGTAGTTAAGGAAGTTTAGATAACATAATAAATAATAATTCCTAAAATTGTCTTATGGAGTTTAAGTTTTTCAGGTATTGATTTATTAATTCTAATTATTGAACTGTTATTGTTTTTTTAAGATTCATAACTAGTCTCTTTTTCCACTTTCTATTTACTACAGAAAAATTAATCATAAAAAATGATTTAGTTTACAAGTAGTATTTGTCTTCAAGCATAGGTTGTTGGATTAAGATTACAATCATATACCATTGCTATTTAAACTTAAATTTTTTTTAGAAGACAAGTAAGTTCTATTATTTTATGAAAATTATTGAATCAGACGGTCATCCATTCTAATAAGATATCTGATACTTCATTTTATATTGATTCTTTTAATTTTCTATAAATGATCTGAACGATCAAATAAACTAATACTTTTTGTTTCTTTCATCAGATTCATACATGTCCCTAAATTATGGAGTGTCTTCTTCAATTTATAATTCAATTGTACCTTAGGATTCGATTTATTCATAATCATAAAAGTTAGAATCTAAAGATTATACTATATAGATCTACTTTGAAAATCTTCTGGTTATGTGTTAACGACATTGATGTGAATTTATCCATTTGAATACTAAAAATGATTAAATTTTTACATTTTATTAACCATCTATCATAAATGACATTCTAATCTAATTTTATTATATCATGAACTTTTAGTTCTGAACTAGAAGTCTACAAAATTTTATTTTTTTTCTGAATTTAAAGATAAAGGGCATAAATTTGCACCTTTATTAATATTTATTAAGTCTTTAGGTATGAGTGTCAAGTCTTTAACTTTTTGTAAGATTTCGATTCCTATACTATTAAATTGTATTAAAAAAAGTATTCAAGAGCATAAATTACTTTTATGTCTCTAAAATTTTCTAACCATTTAGGCTACTTTTTGGAAATTAATGTAAATGCAAATACTTTTTTTCTTAAAATTTATACTATTATATGCTTTTTATTAAAATATTATACCTTAATATCATCATCTGGTATGAATCTACATTAATTAGCAGTACTATTAATATTCTATTGTTTTAAATCAACAATTATTTGAATTGTAATAAAATTTTCTGCATACTCTTCATCTTTCACTCTAAATTTGAGTTCGATATGTTATACATTCTATCTTGATTATTAGAATAAAAAATCTAGCACTTTTATTTTATTTCAATACAAAATATTAAAAAAGATAAAAAAGTATTTTAGAATCCCTCAAGAACGAAAAATCATCAATTTTCTATTATCATGTTTTCATTTCAATGAGGATTCAAAGAAAATTGTTAGCAAAAAAAAATACATCAAAAATTTTTTTTCATAAATTTATGTTAATCAAAGCCTTTTGAAAAAAAAAAATGTCTATTAAAAGGGATCGCTTAAATTTTTGATCAATTAAAAAAAAAAGATTAAGGTTTTATGAGTATAAAAAGATTTTAGCTCAAGTATTTTAATTTTTTTCGGATTGCTGAGATAGGATTAAAAGTTAGTTGAATTTTTAACAGATATTTTTTTATATTAGCATAATAAATTATAAAATGTTGGATTTATCCAAAAGAGAATTTACAAAGTTACCTGGAGAAATAGATGTAATTATTCTACTTATGATAATTAAAGAATTTTATAACAGAACCAGAATATTTTAAGACATTAACTGCTTGTAATTGTAAAACACAGCAACTTTTGAGTTTTATGCATTTCAAGAAACTTTAAGCTCTAGATTTATCGAATAATGAATTAGGGAACTTTATAAAAGCAAACACATTATCAGGATTATTTCTGTTAAAAGTATTAATATTGAAAAAAAATGGTATTACTAAAATAAATGATCAATTTTTTGCAACAGCAAAGAATATTGAAGTATATTTATTTTTTGATGTGTTTTTATTTAGATGTTAGATCTTTCAGAAAATAAAATATCTAAGTGTGGAAAATCCTTTCTAGACCTACCAAAGCTTATTACGTAAATTTAAACTACTAAATTAGACTTAATTTAAATAAAAATCAGATTGATGATTTAAATGCTTTTAAAATTTTTAAGACTAATCCTCTTTTAGAATTACAATATCTTGGAATACGATAAAATAATATAGAATCGTAATATTTATATTAATAGTTAATTTTAGTAATTATAGATCAAAATTTGAAACAACCTTAACAATATTCTTTCCAAATTTATTGTTTGTTTTAACTATATTTTCTTAATAAAAAGAATTGAATGCTTTTCATGAACTTCTTTATATTGACCATTACTTAGATTCGACTGAGGTTCCATAATTTCAAAATTAAATTGAATGCTCTTTTCATAATGATTCTTTAATAGCTAATTGTATTGTTAGTCAAAATCATACATCTGCTAAAAAAAGCAAAAGATCAATAAATTCATGTGATTCAAGGTTTGGCTCATTTAAAAAAAGAGATCCAGAAACAATCAAAAGATAAATAGAATTTCGAAAAAAAGAATTAGATAAATTAGATTCATCTATAGAATAACTTAATTTTAAAAGAGATGAAATCAAAAATTTAACTTAAAATTACTAATACTTCTTACAAGATTGTAAATATTGATATAAATATTCTTAGCACTTTTATTAACAGATAATACTCTTTTATTGACAGTATTAAAAAGGTTAGGAGAATATTGTAATTCAATTGATAGTTTAAATTAATAAAAAGGAAGAAATTTGGTTGTTGAACTTTTAAACTCAATGAAATGCAAAGATTCCCTTGATATTGATTAAACTTTAATGAAAATGGAAGCCATTATGAAAAAGATGTAAGAATTAATGAATTGAATTAAATAACTTATTATGATCATTATTAATCAATTATATAGTTTATATAAAATGAATTTAATTAATATTTATAAAAATATTAGTTTTAGAATTTTAAAAATATAGATCTATAAAATTCAAATTTATATGGGCATTTTTTAACTTTAGAAACTATAATCTTTTTTCTCTCGTATTTAAGAATTAAAAGCTAAAGATTCATCTAATCTGATTCAATCCGAAAGAAAAGTAGTAACATTTCTTATCAATTCTGTTTTCATCATTTGAGTAATAGTATTTTTAGAGTATTTTTCTGGTAGACTGTAAATTGGTGATTTTTTTATGCTTTTTTAAGTTTCATTAATTTCATCTTAATCATGAATAAATATTTTGAAATAAGATCAATTAAATACCAATGGTATTTCGAGCTTTATTTTTTTGATATTTTAATTGAATTGAGCACAATGAAATATATTAAATATATAAAAATTGTAAACCTGAAAATAAAATATTTTATATTTGTTTAGTTTACTAAAATTATAAAAGTGACTTATGAACTCTAAACAATAGACTTTTGAAATAAATTTTAATAAATTATATAAAATTAATAATATTCATTCATACAGTTTTATAATATGCTACTCTTAATTAAACTGTTAAGTTTCTTAAATCTAAAGTACAACTTAAGCTTAATCATTTTAATTAAGTTATTATTATTATTATTATTATTATTATTATTATTATTATTATTATTATTATTATTATTATTATTATTATTATTATTATTATTATTGATCAATAATTTAATTTTGGGGATTGAGAGCTGGAGGCTAAATTTATTAATTTATATTAATTTGAATTTCTTAATCTTATTGGATTTAAAATTCTTATTAAATATCTTACTATAAAATTTAATTTAATAGAGGGAAATTCTAATCTACTAAAGCCAAATTCTATAATTAAAAGTATCTATAAATTATAAAAAGAGCTACCTCCTTCCATGAAGTGGATAAAAAATTGTCCACAATTGAGGTGTGTCATAAATCATATTAATTGTAAACAAAGGTATATAATATGCTCTTGGCCTATTAATTGTTGGTGTGTAAGGTGATTGATCAGACCAATTTAATGCTGGTATTTCAAATTTATGAATAAAGTAACAAAAAACTCCTAATTAGCCAAATAAACTAATGTATTAAACCAATTTATAATGCCCAAATAAAGTAGATTACATATAATATTACATGAAAAATCTGATGATAAAGCAATATTTTGCAACAAAATACAAAGATGATCTTGTTCTGAGAAAATGTATACTTAAGTATTCAAAAAATAAAGTATGCCTAAAACATTTATATTAAATACTTAATAATATTTTCTATTAAATTATAAGAATGATACATCTTAAATTATATGGAATTTAATTAATCCCAAGCAAAACAGAAAATAAATAAAAACATATAAAAAGTTTATTAATAGGATTCAAAAACATGATTTGTAAATTTATTATTACTTACCAAGATATAATAATAATTATTAATCCAAGGATAACCTCTAGCCAATACTTATTATTATAATTCTTCATCATTTCTACAAGTTATCATACCTACTAAGATAATTATTTTTTAAAACATTACTTATAATTATTGAAAAAGCAGGTACATATATAAATAGCATTCTAAAATAAATAGAGGCTGTTATAGATTAGTAAAACAATCCAATAGTGCATTTGCATATTCTCAAAATTGTATAATAAATTCTTTTTAAGAATGTATTTGCATAATATTCTTTTATAATTTAAAAAAAAACCTTCAAAATAAGCTTCCTCCCAAATATATGAAACATTAGTTTACATATTCATAATCTACATAGTAGAATAATTCATATGTTATAAGAGATCAATCAAAAAAAAACTCTCAATATTTGTTGCAAATGACAAAATTGAATTCAATCCACTTAAATATGAATCTCCATCTATCAATATAGTTTTTTAAGAAAAATTATATTTGTTTAAAAATTCTTCTTACAATAACAACAGACTTTAGGACTAAGTGTATTTATAAAATTCATTGAGATTTTCATTATTAAAATTTGTAATTGTAAAAATGTACACAGTTTCATTATCAAAATTTTCTAAGATCAATAATTAAGAATACTTAAGTCAATCTCTTATAATTTAGACTCTGTGAAAAATTGATTAAAGTGTAGTGATAATAAAGCACAAAATCCTAAAATACTTAAAATTGGGAATATTAATGAACCCAATTTTACAAAAAGTCTAATCAAATAAAATGATAAAAAGAAGGAATGTGTTTTATACATGTACTTCTCAAATTCCATCTTTTTGGGTAAATAAATTTTAATATATATATTTATAAATACAAAGGTAAAAATTTATTTTATTTATTTGTTTTTCGCTCTCAATTAAAAATCTGTTAAAAATTAAGCATATGAATTGTTTTTTTTAGCAAGCTTTACATTTTTATTATTTATCTAAGTTATTAAATGATTAGTTTGCCATTTGATAAATGGAAGTTGAATTTTTTTGATCCTAACTTTGAGAATGAATTTGAAGTTCATTAAAACAAAATTAGACTTATATCATTTCAGATGATAAACCTTTTGGTTTCAGTAGCAGCATTAATTTGCTTAATAACATTTGTAATTTAATAGCAGCCAATTCAATTAATAATAGTAATGATAGGAGTAGTAAGTGGTTGTTTTTTTATGTTGTTGATTAGCAAAAGAATAGAGCCACACCTAAAGCAAATATTTTCATTTTATTATGTTTGGAGCTAATCTACAAATATAATAATAGCTTTTAGTGGATTAAATATGTAATCCTTAATCATAAGTTAGACCTAATTATGTTTTAGGATTTAATACCTGTTGTTTTGCTATAGGTACAATGTAATATAGCGATAACAGATTAAAAGTGATTTATACAATTATTACTCCTTTTATAATGTTAGCAGTTTTTGATAATTATTAAGCAGATTAAACCCATTTTGTATTTTAGACAATAGCTTGTGTTGTTTGTATCGGAATTTGGACATATATGCAAGAATATACAGCAAGGTTGGCATTTTCACTGAATTTAATTGCCAACAAATAAAAGTAAAGTAATCAATTAATTATAGAGAGCTTATTAATGAATATGTAAATGATGCTATGTTTGCAATCAGTTTAGATTCAAGAACTAGATAATTTATTTTAGAATTCTAAAATAAAAAATTTGAAGAAAGCATGAATATCAAAGAGACTGAACAGATGAAAAATTTTCTTAGATAATCTTATTTAGTTATAAAAACTTAAGAAAGTCAAAAAAGATTAATTGAGAAAGGTTTATTAAAAGGAATTAAATTAGAAGAGTTTTTATTCCGAAAAATTAAGTCTGAATTAGAACCAATTTAGTCAGATATTGACAATCTAATTGAAATAATATATCATAATTAAATTACTGATTAAATGATTAACATGAAAATTCAAATTAAGTAAATGAATTTTGGTAAACCTATCTTAATTGGAATTATTAAATCTGAACAAGTATCAAATTTAATTGGAGAACATGAAAAATAAATAAAAGAACATTAAAAATTAATTATTAATTTTTCTACTTCAATTGTATTACAATAAGAAAACCTTTATAGAGAAATAAAAAAAACTAAATTAATAAATAAACAAGAATAACAGTAAATAATGAGTTTAAAATGTTTGAACTTATCTATAATTAACTATATTAGAAATTATATATTCTTTTTTTAAAAGAATAAAATTACTACCCAATTACAAATTTATGACAAATTTTAAATTCATAGTTATCTTTTAACAATTTAATAATATTTTGAATCTATAGCATCATATTATTAGGTATAATTTAAATTCTTTAATTATGTTGAAAAAAATTGCTAAATTAATGTAAATACGAAATACTTAACATAAATACTAATTAATATATTTGAATAGATTACTAAATAATCATGTTATATAAATAACGTAACTCTCAAAATAATAGAAGAATTTACTTTGAATGATCAAGTTGTAGAAACAAGAAGAAAAGTAGAAGATTCTTAAAATGCATCAAAACAAATAATAGATTTTAAATTAATTCAATTTTAATTTAATGTTGAAAGTTCATAAATCCTAAATTTATAAATCATAAATAATTTATAATTTAATTAAAGAATAGAATAGGATGAAAACTATATAATTTAAGAAGTTACAACATGTTTGTTAGATTGTCTTGGTCCATTCAATACAATATATATAGAATAAGATGAAAAATAAGAAGATGGAACTTTTAGGAATAAATTTTTTTTTAGAATTTATTCAGATCAATCTTAATTAGAGCCATCCTATTTAAAAGTAATAGATAAACCAATAATTATATGAAATTCATTTTGATGGAAAAATATTTTTTTTTGTTTTCTAAATAATATTAAATGAAATAAAAATTTTTAATATTAATATTATTTATAATAATTCTTTAATGTATCAGTATCTTTTTAAGAATCTTTTTGGTATATTTGAAGGACTAATTTTATCCAAAATTTAATTGCTTTTTTCATTAACAAATCTAAATGGCATCATTAATGATTGTAATCCTACTGTTTCTCCTCCTGCTATTATAACAGATGAAGGAACCTTTAAAGTTTTAAGTAAGGCAAATACTAAAGAATTAGAAAATTCTTTAACTCCTTTTTTAGTTCCCTTAACAAAACCCTCCTCTAATGGTTTTAATAATAAACTTAAAGTTCCTTTAACTAAATTTGTAACTGTTGAAAAGGCTTCTAAACTAGTAATTGCTTTACCAGCAATCTTTAACTTAGAACCTAAATTAGTTTAGAATTATGTTATAATATAATCTATAACATCTTCAGGAGTTCCTTTAATTTTTGATTCCATATATTTTATTGGTATCTATAAATCATAAAATGAACTAATTTTTAATATTCCTTTGAATATATCATTCATCTATAATCCTTATGAGTCATATGAAAAATTAAGGTTTGTTTCATAAATTTATAAACTCTTCAACCAAATTTAAGATTATTTTTCTACAGAATTAAAAATCTATATTTAATCTTCATAAACAGTTTTTTAAATCCAACTTTAATTATTTTAAAAATTGAAAATAAATTAAAGAAATGCACCAGAAATACATATTCTTATAGGATCTATTGCAATTGATGCTGTATAAGTTTAATTTTCTACAATTAAAGCAATTTATATTGGAACACTTTTATAATCTTTAGGAAATGATTCAGTATCTGGACTCAAAATTAGTTTAAATTTAGAATCTTAAATTTAATCTTCAATTTCAAAATGAGATTAAAATTTTATCCCTGTTTATCCTTAAGCATATGATTCTATCACTAAATGAATATTTGTAAAATTTAAGCTAACTGTATCTAATTAATTTTTTTAGGTTACATCACAATTTTTGACATATTATTATAACTCATTTTCAAATCTTTTATTTTAATCACAATTATTTTCGAAATAGAGTGGCATTTAATAAAATGTATGTCCTTCTTCTAAATTTAAAAGAAACTGACCTATATTTATCATAATTTAATTATCTAATTTTTCTTCACCTATTAGTGGTTTTGAGAGATCCTATTAAATAAAATATTCTTATTTTGTGGCCTCTATAGGTTTAGATTAAGGAATGTATGGCTATAATTCTTCTATTATTTCCAAAATTGTTTAAATAATATCAAATTTGAAATTGCCTTAAATTAAATCTATTTTAAAACAATTTTATGAAAAATTGACATTTTTTATTGAAATTGCTTATATGAACTAAAATGCACTTAATTTATCAAAATAATTTTCAAGAATTAATGGACATTGAAATTCTAATCCATTTTATCTACAAACAAATAGAACTACTTTAGATAAATAAAGCATTTTATCATAAATTAAATCTTCAATTAATATTAAAGCTCTGCTATTTGAAAACTCTTTGATTGTTTATAATCCTTCATTAGATAGTTCTTCAACTTCATTAATTAGGAAAATATCTAAATATATATTATTTAGAATTTAGATTTGTATTTACATATCTTTTTCTTACTAAATCTATTAAACATCTTATTTTTTTTCTTAATTTGCTTCAAAGTTTTTTATAATGGGATATAACTTTTTAAAAGTAGTGAATTTAAAATCAGGAATTCTTAAACAAATTTTCTGAATTTATATTTTTATTTTTTTACCAAGTTATAATTTAAAAATAAAATCATCAAAATCTACTTCAATAGGTTTTGAATATAATTTTTTTGATGCAACTGAAATTATCTATTAATTTTTTAATTTAGAGCATACTCTATACATCATAATTTAATGAGATGAATATTTTTTAATTTATTATTAAATTTAATTTCTATTATATTTCACTAAAGGACATTAATGATCAATAACTAATATGTTTTGAAAAAGCACAATTATTGATTTAGCAGATATTAAAGTGAGTTTTTCTAAATCTAATTATAATAAATCCTTATTTTAATTATCTAAAATATTTATAGATGAAGATTCTATAGATAATTAAATATAAGTAAGTGATTCTTCTTTTGAAAAACGTTAAGGTTTTGGTTTATTTTTAGAATTATTCGACTCCTTATCAAGATATTATTATAACGAGATTAACCAATAAATTAAATCTTAAGTTAGATGAATATCAACTAAAGGGAGTGATCCTCTTATAAGAGTTTAACTTTTTTATTATTTAAACTAAATAGAATCTTTTAATTCCTTTTTACCTTCTTTTTTTATATCTTTTTTTTCTTAAAAACTTATATAAATTAATGGAAAAATTTACAAATCTTTTATTACATTTTAACCTATAGTTACTATGTTTTATCCAGAAAATTCAATCCAAATAGAGAAAAATGATATGCAAATAAATTATAATGGATCTTCATTTTTAGGAATACCTTCAAATGGTTCTAAAGATCCTAATTTATGTGGGAATTTTTTAACAGGATTTTATTTAAATTTAATATCTTTAATTCTAAATTACAAAGGTTTATTATTGATAAAATAATTTAAATTAACATATGGAATTTTAATGTCAAATCCATACAAACATGGTTTTTTAATTTCTTATATTGGTAATTATTAAACTTCTTTTTAAGGTAATCCTTATAAAAGATTAATACAAAATTCATGATTAAGTGAAGCAATAAAATCTGATAATTAAATATTTGCCATATAATATTTTTCTCTGTTTTTACCATGATAAATTTAAACAGACAATTCTAATGCTTTATTCATTTTACATTATTCTTATAATTTATCAAATAAATATATAGCATAATCTTATTCAATTCTTCCTTATTCTCCCAATCCCATCATAATCATTGGAGTAACATAAAATTAAAATTTAGGATTCTCTAAACAACTTTTAAATAATTCTTAACTTTATAATATATTATTATTAGAATCAGCTCTAACTTTATGAACACCTATACTTTTTATTTAAAATAAAATATGATCTTTTTAATAACTTCCTTAAATCATAATAATCTCAATAAAATAATGACTTTCAAGTTCTTAAAAGAATCTACCCTTTAATTTTGGAAATTATTAAGAATTATCACAAATAGCAATTCTAATACCATCAAATTAACATTTAAATGTTTCTGCTTAATTTTTTAAACTCTATTTTCCAAAATCTAAATAATCTTATGAAGAATTAAAAATGCTTTAAGAAAATTCAATAAATTATTTTTCTTATTACTAAGGTATTGGATGTAAAGCTAATGATTACTATAAATTATTATTAAGTGTATCCATATATTATAAATTTGGAACAATTTTGATTTTCTTTAATTAATTTTATGTCTATGAACCTATAATTGAATTATCTGTTTTTTCAAGTTCTTATAAATCTTCTTCATCATTATCAAATTCTACTAATTATTCTCCTTTTAATTCAATGATAATTTTATTTAATTCATCTGTAAGTGCTAAAAATTTTGAAATCGTAGATAATATATTTTAATACTATTTATAATTGATTACAACATCTAAAGATGAAATTCTTCCATCTACTTTTGTATTTACTCTACAATTTCTAGTTTCTACAATCATTTCAAGTTTTAATGCTTTTTCTATTTAGGCTATTTACTCATCCTTTAATAATAACGAAATCATATCTATTCCAAAACTTATAAAAAGCAAATTGCTAATTATTTAATAGTAATATACTTTAAATTTTGTTTCTAAAAATTGATATTAGTTTATTGTATTTAAAATTTGTATTATTTTCCTTCTTCTGCAATTAAAATTATTTCAATATTCTCAATTGTAATTGATGAATTACTTAATAAAGTATCAACTAAACCTAAAAATTATATAAGTCCTGTCTAAGGATTTGAAGATCTATTTAGATCCATACTCTATTCTAATTCTGAATGTTTATAAACTTCTTCTCTTAATTGTGCAAATTAAGCAAGTTTTTATATTTCTTTTTATTTTATCTCTTCTGCTTTATCTAAATATTCTTTTAATTCATTTATATTGATTTCTTTTACAAGTGCAAAAACTAATTTAACACCACTTGCTTATAATTTTAAATTAGCAACTTTAATAGACTCTTTTTATTATAAATCTTATAATTACTTATGTAAGCCTCTTCAAGTTTAAAAAGACTTTAACCTAAGAGTTAATTGATGAATGTTTTATTTAATTGTAACATTTCTACTCCTTTCAATAAAGTAGTCATATTGAGTTATTTTGGATCTTCAAGATAATCTCCAAGGAAATTATCAAGTAATAATTAAAAAGTGTCAGAAAAACCATTGATAAAATAATCAGATATAGGTTTAAGCCACTCTTTGAATTTTTACATTTTAAAATATGTTATATTATAAAAATCAGATAAAACAGAAATATTTATTTTGCAAATAAGTATTGCTATTAAATTATTTTTATATATTTTATAATAAGTTTATATATTTCTTGATAAGAAAAAAACACATCAACTTTTTAGCTAATCAATTTTATTACCAATTTCTATTAATTTATCATCTATAATCTATTTTAAATTAGACAATTCCTAATTAATCATCAAATATATATAATTACTTCCTATTCTTCCTCTTCATCTGGTATAGATAATGATTTATTGATAGGAAACCAATTAATGCTTTCTCTTTTCAAATCAGAATCAACTTAACTCTCTATTCCATTATAATCTGATTTCTTTTTATCCTCCAAATATGAAATATAAAATATATAATTCCATACACAATGTTCATATTTAACATGAAATCTAAATCCTTTTTTATGTTTAGCTTTCTTTTCCAAAGTTCCTCTATCAATTCCACAAATTAAACAAAATCCTTTTATGTCATTATCTAATTCTTCTGCTTCATCTCTTAAAACTCCAAAAGAATCTATTATGATACCAGTAATTATTGAATATAATAAACTGATTACTACAAACACATAAATAAATTCCCAAAAATTAAGAATACTATATCTATAATTTTCATCAGCATAAATATCACTTGATGATACAAAACCAACAGATCCACCATCTGTTTTAAATGTAACATCCAATATAAATGAAAAACACTATAATAAATTTTCACAATAAGGTGTATATTAATCAGCATAATAATGATAAACAATCAAAGAATAATAATATTGCATTATTATATATAATGACAATACTAATAATATTGATCCACTAGGTCTCCAAATTGCCTAAATATATTAAATAATTATAATTACATTCACTATTGATGTCAATGTTGGGAATCTCCAAAATACATCCAATAATAATAATGCCAATACTATATTTATGTATAATCCAATAAAAGCTAAAGTTGTAAAAATCAAAAAGTAAATCATTTCATAATCTAATAAAATACATTTATATAATGTTAAAGCATCTGTTATATTATAATAAAGTCTTCTCCATTTATTTTACTCCAATAAAAAAGAATCTGTCTTTTCTAATACAAAATCTTCTTGAAGTACTATACTTTATGAATTATCTAAATATTTATATTTTATTTCTCTCTATCTAATCCTATTTATTTATTTCTCAAATACTATTTCTTAAGATTTTATCTTTAAGTAAGGTAACTTCTTTACTATAAATATAAAAAAACATAAAAATTATAATATTATTTATGTTATTGTTAATCCAAATAAAATATCTCCAAATACTTTTTCTAAATTTGAATCACTTGAAAATAATATCATTAAATTCTCTAACACAATTACTAAAAATATTATTTATTTCCAAAGTTTTTAATTGCTTGCCAATAAATTTATTATAAAATTCTTTTTGTATAAAGTTTAAAATTTATACTCTGTTTTTAATTTCTAAATTATATGAGATGAATTTGATAAAACTGATTCCACTTTCCTTTATTGTGATAATCTATCAATATCAGAAGCAAACTTCTCTTTAATTTCATTATTAAGAGCAAAACAATGAGGAACAAGTGGAAACATTATTTTTTTCAATAATTTTGATGGTAATAATATCTCTATAGATCCTGTTCTAGTTGCAAAAAACCTTAAAGCTCTATAACCTAATTTCTTCTATTAAGCTTCTTATTCTCCTGATGCTTTCTTTAATTTATATGGATTAAACACTTTATCACTTAATTATGTACTTTCTTATAATTCTCTAATATTTCTATTTATATTATATTTTTAATTTACTTTGTTAATTATGATGCTGAAAATATTGCTTTGTAAAGATTATAAAATATTATAGATTTATATTTCTTTTTCTATTTCTTTGTATTATCTATTTATTCATAAATTCTTTCCAAAACATCTTAATCTTTCATCTAATATACTTAAGCTAAAAGATTAAATAAAGAAAATCCTGTCTCTATAATAAAAGAATCCCAAAAATCTTTTACTGCTAACTCCATTGTTACTTCCTATTCTACTTAATACCAATAATTATTGCTATCCTTTATTTATACTTTTTTTCTTTATTTATTTTTCTTTCTTTCCTTCTCCTATTCAATTATTTTTGAATCTTCACCTAATAAATGAGAAAATACCAAATTAGTATAATTCTTACCAGATCCATGTATAATTTTATATTTTTCATATTATATTGTAATATTTCGAATAAGTATCTTCTCATTTATAATCATTGAAATCCTCTTTAAAATATCTGATTCATTTTATTCATTATCAGTTAATGATTCTAATGTCGTTGCACATCTATATTTTATTTCAGAAAGCATAAATAATTTATAATTAAGCGAATTGCTTTTTCTAAATGAAGTTACTAACTATTTACAATAAATAGGTGCTTATATATAATATTAAATAATCTATTATTAAATAGTTGTCTTATCCTATATATTATTTGTTTTTCTAGCTTATTCTTATGTTTATAATCTTGATCTCTCTTTTTCTTAAATTAATAAAGCTTAATCAATTTTACTAAATCTTTAGTAAAGACTTAAAAATTTTATTTAAGAATCATCAAATCCTAATAATTTACCACATAATCTTAAAAATTATGCTTAACATAACTTCTCTTAATTTTGAGGACAAGGTCCTTAAATATATTCTTTAAGGCAATCAAAACAGTTTAAAATTAAAATATAATCATCCTAACTTAAAGCATAAAAAGATTCTTAATTGAAAAAATTCAATAATATATTCATCAGATGTTAAATAATATCATAGTTCTAAGCAAATCCTATTTATTCTCTAAAAAAATCTTAGAAAGGTCTAAAATGATCTTCAGCTAATAATTAAATTAATTTCATTTACACTTACAATATTCCTAATTTCATTGCATTCTTTTTTTACTCTAATCTATGAACTTCATTGTATTCATATGCAAAATATACTCTATTTATATCATGTTACATTAAGAATCTTAATTTCAATACTTCATCTTATTATTAATGTCTCTCAAAAATATTTGAAAATATTTTTAACATATAATTACTTTTAGTTTTCAAAATTTCTTGCATTAATTTTTATTAAGCAAATTAATTAGCAGATTCTATTCCTCTAACCAATCTCATTGATGTTAACATAAATTAATATAATAACTTTTCCTTCTTTTTCTTATTTACTATAAGTAATTCTGATTATTATATAATTTTTATTTTATCATATTAATTACAAAATTACAAATAGATTTCAAAGAAACCTTAATTCACAAGTAAATTTTAAAAATCCTTAATAGCTTTAATTTAAAGTATCTATTCACTTTTCGAATGATATTTCCCCTTTTTATTCATTTCATAAATCTTAATTGTTTAATTGTAATCTTCTCTAATATAAGTATGTAAATCTAACATGTGCCATAAAAACTTTAATATTTTCTTAACAAACTTATAATTCTTATTTAAATTATTCATACTTGACTAAAAACAATTAATTAATGGTATAATAGTTTTAGAGAGATTTTGACTTATTATTTCAAAATCTTCATTAATGAATAATTATTATCTATAGATTTATAAGTACATATCAAAATTTTCAGTAGCTAATATACGTTCAGTAATAAAAAAACTATTAATTTATTTTCCTATAAATTAATTTTCAGATTTATTTTTTAACAATACTAATTCATGTATTCTATTATCATGACAATAAATTGGTGAACAGTATTAATCTACTACATAATCTTTTTTCTTTTATTCTATTAAATCAAGATTACAATTCTAAAATTCTAATTTCCTTAAAAAAAGTATTTTCAATTATTATGATTTATCTATTAAAAAATGACCATTTTATATTATTTCCCATTTAGTTAAATTTAATTTTAAATATTCTTCTATTTATTTTAAAAATAGATCAACTTTAGTCTTCAAATTATGAAAAGGTTTTAATTTTACACTTTGATTCATATCATTGGCAACATTTTCTGCAAAAGCTTACGATAAACTCATTTATCTTGCCAAACTTGATGAAGCTCGACCTACAGATTTTTATTATGATTCTTCTAAACATTCTATTTATTCTTATATTAATTAGGCTAAATTAAGAAAAACATCAAGTAATAACATCGCATAATTATTAAAATACAGACAATCAAAACTATATTATAATTAATAGCATGCCATCTGTTTTAAACATTCAGATGTTTAATCTTCTTCTTTTTTATCATTATCACTTTCATTCTCTGATCCTGATTATATCTATTAAAATAATTATTATTAACTTTGTTTTTAATTCTATTTTTGTACTTTAAAATTAAAATTTATATTAATGTAATCATATTTTTTTTATGTATCATTTGTTGATTTCATTTATTGATCTAAAACTACTATTTTGCTTTATAAAATCTTTGTTTCCTTATCTATAAATTATACTATTGTTTATTAAATTTCATCATCATATTTAATAATTTCCTTATAATTTATAAGTACATTAAATAATTTAATTAAATATGACTTTAAAATTGTATTTAATATAGCTATATTTAAATCTTCAAAATTAGGCTTAAATATATCCTTTAATTAAATACAGTTTTTAATTATTTATTACAAAGGAAATGCATCAGCAATTACTTTACATCCTTGAGAACTAGAATGTTTGAGTATATACAATATAAATTAAATTCCTTAAATCTAAAAAATGTAAGGAAGATTTCCAATTAAAAATTATTTTTAAAATGTTTAAAATTTATTTTATTACAAAATTGTTTCAAGAGGATGATCTAAAAATCCCATTTACAATTTAAATTTTTTTGTATTTTATAATTACTATATGATTTCAAATATATTTTTGCTACTTGATATATTCTATTAAATAACTAAAGATTCTAAAACTTTTAAAGATCCTAAATTTAAATTATCTAATAGTAAATAAATTATCCTACTACTAGCTGATTCAATATTTTCATATGATTCACAATAAATTTCTTAAAGTAAATCATATTATCCTATATCTATACATTTTAAAAATTCATCAAATTAATTAAATTTACTAAGTATTCTTTATTTATTACAATTATTTCCTTAACATTAATATTTTAAAACAATGAATGCTTATGTACAAAATTATAGAATTGATTCCTCTTCATTATTAATTTCTAAAACATATCTATTATCATTATTGCTCTTAATAAATTTTTAAGAAATCAATTAACAAATTTACTAATAACTTTCTAGAAAATCCAATAAAATAAAATCTATGTTCAAAATTCTCAAAATTTTTTAAAATAATAATAAGTTATCTGACTTTTTTAGCAGTTGATTCAAATTTATTAAAGAATTAATACAACTTTAATATAATTATTATTTTTCATCAGCACTTTCTAACTCTTTTAATTATAAAATCATTTATTTTATAAATTAGTAATGGGACACATCATCCTAATTTTCCAAAAACAAACATTTTTATAAACGTTTAATAATATTTCTTTTTGGTTAATATAAAGATTCCATTAAAGTAAAAGCTTTTAATTATGTTTCACTTTAAGCTTATTTATGCTTAAGTAAAAGAAATGTATTTTCTTTAATTTTATCATAGCGTGAATAATTGTATTATTAAGAAAAGTCTAGGTTTTCAAATAATTAAGATATTTTAATAGTTTAAACTAAAATTTTAGTTTCAGTTTACTAAAAATAAAGTAGCAAAAAATCAATTAATATGACTGCCATTTAATTAAAAATTTCCTTCTATTCTTAAAATTGCTAAAATTATTAAACTTATTCTTATAAAGGTTAAATTTATTCTAATGATTAAGGTAATAAGGTATAAGCTTATATTAACAAATTAACATCAAAATATTTTTCATGAAATTCCTTATTTTATGGAAGATTGAAAGTATATAATTTGTAAAACATTTGTAAAATTTTACAAACACTAAGACTAAGATTAATTTAATTTTATTAAATCAAATTTAATTTAACCAATTCTTAAGTAATAGTTAATAATTTTTCTATAGCTTTTGTATCATTCATAGTAAATTATCTTGTTAATTATTTATGAAGAGATTTTTTCTAATAATCTTACATTTCTAATTATGATTATTCTAAATTAAAACCATTCAGTTATTATTGTTGTTGAGAACCGTATATTTTGTTTAAATTAAATATTTATTTAGGAATTTGCTTAGGTTAATAAGGGTAACAATCAACATATAAATTCATTAAAATTATAATTAATCTACATCTTAATGATTCAGCATTTCCAGAATAACTAATATAATTGATCAAAGTTTTTTATGGTAATTTAGTTCTATAAAACTAAATATTTTCGTAATTTCTTTCTTAACAAAGTAATCCTATAAGATTCAATTGAGAATCTAAGAAGTTCTTACATTCAATAATATCTTTCATAAAGTCTTTATTAGCTTTACTACTCTATACATAAATTTCATTAAATTCATATAAATTTTCATCTATTTAAACATAAAGTAGATTATTATCTTTAATAACAAATTATAATAATATTTTTGGACCTTAAATTATATGCTTACCTATATTTATTTAATTATTAAAACATGCTTTATCATTTTACAAACATAAAACACTTAATATTTTCATAATATTACCCCAAAACCTTTTCTTAAGTATTTAAAGACAATAATTTGCTCTTTCAAAAATTTCATCAATTAAAGTTTAAGATTTTATTTAATTTTGTTATTTGGTTAAAATAGTATTAATTCTTGTAGATCTTTTAATTAAAGAAATATCAAACTCCTTTTCAGATTCTCCTATAAATGGCATAATACCTGCAACAGGTATCAAATTTGAATTATTCTCAAATAATCGAATTAAACAATAAAATGCTCCAATATTATATCCTAAATATTATTTTAATTTAAAATAAGCTAAAAATATCATTTAACTATTATAATCATTGTTAGAACTAAAAGCTTCAAAAAAAAGAAAAATTTAGTTTAGTAAAGTATTTAATTATAATAAGAATTATATATTTTGGTCTTAAATTGGTATATCATTATTAGATTCAAATTTATTTTAATCGATTATCTAAGTATATTCATAGGACCACTTTACTATTTCAATAAAGTCAATAAGTGATTAAATAATAACTTTTTTTCTTAGTAAATCCTAATTATATTAATTCATTTTTAAATAATATATTGCATTTTTATCAATTATTTTAGGCTTTTCTTCATCAGCAACACAAAAAATTGTCAAATCATTTAGTGCAATTTCCAATTATTACAATTAAAAGAAGAGTTCATCAAATTTTGCATCACTTATTGATTAATTTTTAATAAATAAGTTTATATCATCATAATGTAATGAATATTTAAGATTTATTTAATAAATTAATTAAACAATGTTATCTAACCAATTTTAATGAATGAAGTTTACATTAGAAATTAGATCAAATTGTAATAAATCTAATTTTGATTTTTTACTTTTATATTCAACCTATAATTTCTCTTAAATTTAATTAAAATTATTTTCATTCACAATCTTATAACTTAAATATTGATCATTCAAAACAATATAAAATAATTTACTATTACTAGATTCTTCTTCTAAGAATTAAAAGAACGAAGCATCTTAATAATTTTAACAAATTTAATCACCATTCAAAAAAAAATTGCCAGATAAACTTTATAAATAAAATTAATCTCCTTATTAAATCTAAGTATTGATTTTTTAAGGATGATATAATCTCCATATATCATAGATTAATAAATCTATATGTTATTAATTTCTTTCACCAGATCTCCAACAAACAGTTCTATTTTTAGAATAGATGCGCTAATATTGAGTCTACACATCTGTCATATGTAAATTATTGTTATGAGGATTTTATTAAATATTTTCAAAAGTAGTTAATTCTAGATATGAATCTTTTTCGATTTATTTTATTTTAATTAGACTTCCATAACAATAAGAAATAGGTTAACTTTCTTTAAAATGTTTTTTAAATTTGAATGTTGTCTACTTTATCGTTTAGACAATAAAATCAGAAGTTTATTGCATATTTTCATTAATATTTACATATAAATCTGATTATTATTCGAAATTTTACAATGTAATATTTTCAGGAGAATACATCAAAAATATATCATCATCAAAAGAAACCTTATTCGAATTCTTTAATATTAAACAATCAATTACTTAAATTTATGATTTGTAACAAGGTTATATTCTGAATAGTGTTGTTCTATCGATTACATTGGTTAAAGAGAGTATATATTTGTCATTATGCACAATAACACAAATAAATTTATTAGATTTAGCTAGTTGTATTACTATATCTTGTGAGTACTGGATAATTTCCTATTGGTTGACTATTTGAATATCATCATTATCAAATTAAACTGGAAATATATGAAAAATCATATTTTCTATTTACAATTAGGATCTAAGAATATTTTTTTGATGAACTTCAATTTAATGAAAGGTGGATAAAATCCATCTGAACTTAGAATCATGTCATTGCATTAAATAAGGATCTCATCATTTGTGCATACTTGGACCATTTGTATATTATAATCCATATTTTATAATTAATAAATTAATTTATAAATTGAGCAAGTCCTATTCAATATTCTGCTCAATAATTCTCAATATAATAAAAATACTTCTAAGGAACTACAAAAAGATTTACAAGTATTAAGTTATTAGTGAATTAAATTCCATAAAAAATACAAATAAATAATATAATTTTTCTAATAAATTAAATATAAATTACATCTCTAAAAATGATANTATAAAATAATTTACTATTACTAGATTCTTCTTCTAAGAATTAAAAGAACGAAGCATCTTAATAATTTTAACAAATTTAATCACCATTCAAAAAAAAATTGCCAGATAAACTTTATAAATAAAATTAATCTCCTTATTAAATCTAAGTATTGATTTTTTAAGGATGATATAATCTCCATATATCATAGATTAATAAATCTATATGTTATTAATTTCTTTCACCAGATCTCCAACAAACAGTTCTATTTTTAGAATAGATGCGCTAATATTGAGTCTACACATCTGTCATATGTAAATTATTGTTATGAGGATTTTATTAAATATTTTCAAAAGTAGTTAATTCTAGATATGAATCTTTTTCGATTTATTTTATTTTAATTAGACTTCCATAACAATAAGAAATAGGTTAACTTTCTTTAAAATGTTTTTTAAATTTGAATGTTGTCTACTTTATCGTTTAGACAATAAAATCAGAAGTTTATTGCATATTTTCATTAATATTTACATATAAATCTGATTATTATTCGAAATTTTACAATGTAATATTTTCAGGAGAATACATCAAAAATATATCATCATCAAAAGAAACCTTATTCGAATTCTTTAATATTAAACAATCAATTACTTAAATTTATGATTTGTAACAAGGTTATATTCTGAATAGTGTTGTTCTATCGATTACATTGGTTAAAGAGAGTATATATTTGTCATTATGCACAATAACACAAATAAATTTATTAGATTTAGCTAGTTGTATTACTATATCTTGTGAGTACTGGATAATTTCCTATTGGTTGACTATTTGAATATCATCATTATCAAATTAAACTGGAAATATATGAAAAATCATATTTTCTATTTACAATTAGGATCTAAGAATATTTTTTTGATGAACTTCAATTTAATGAAAGGTGGATAAAATCCATCTGAACTTAGAATCATGTCATTGCATTAAATAAGGATCTCATCATTTGTGCATACTTGGACCATTTGTATATTATAATCCATATTTTATAATTAATAAATTAATTTATAAATTGAGCAAGTCCTATTCAATATTCTGCTCAATAATTCTCAATATAATAAAAATACTTCTAAGGAACTACAAAAAGATTTACAAGTATTAAGTTATTAGTGAATTAAATTCCATAAAAAATACAAATAAATAATATAATTTTTCTAATAAATTAAATATAAATTACATCTCTAAAAATAATACATTTAGTATTTTATAATAAATGAATGTATTAAGTATGATGGAAGGATTACTATTGCTAATATATGTAGGGATATTAGTACATGAATATTCATAGTAATAAGTACCCTTTTATGTAAAACTATTAACTTATATATCATGGATCTTATCTTTTGGGATTGTATTTATAATTCCACATGATATATACTATACATTAAATGATAATGGTGAAGGATATGATTATACAGTGATTATATGGAAATGGATTTATTGGGGAAATTTTGTTTTGAGTTGGTGAGATTAATTTTTTATAAATTGTTTTAGGTTAATTTTACCAATATGTTAGGAATATGAAGATGCAGGAGAAATCACAATTAAGGATAAATTGATAAGATCTTGTAAAAACAATCTTATAGCATATGGATATTTTATAGTTTTAGGATTAATTTTTATTGGGTATTTGGCTATATTCAATAAATTGGATTTTGATTCAATTTTGAAATTATTAGTAGCTTTGGCTTATGGATTGTATAAGTATATTTAATAAAAGTGGCATACTTTTAGTTGTTATTTTATTGGGCCATGGTTTAGTGGCAATTCCGCGGGAATATTGGAGAAAGTCTTAATATGAAAAGTGCTTAAAGTCATTATATTTAGAGGCAGCCTAAGTACATCATGCAATACAAGATTTATATAATTAATTGATAGATTTGACTATTGAAGTGATATAATATAAGAATTAAGATTCTGATTTAGCATGTACTTATTGATATTGATTGGAGAACATCTTTTGAGAAACGGATAGATACCATATGAAATTATAGAGGAGGCTTAATTCAAATATTAGGAGAGAAATTAGAAATTGAAACCATGGGCAGATGTAAATAAGAGAGTAAAAAAGAAAGCAGCAGAATATAAAAGAGCTAAGACAAAATGGGAACATATATGTGGAGAATGTTTTTAGTTGGAAGATATGATAGATAATGAATTTAGCGTTCATTATAAGATAAGATCAACTTTAAGATATGAAAGATAAGGTATGATGGGTCATTATATGGACATGTTATAATGGTTATGGTATACAAAGATTAAGAAGATTTATTTATTATCTTTGAGTGTAATATTTTGGATTTTATCAACAATCGTGATATTATCAGAAATATCTTGCTTTACTTAATTTGATGTAAATATTTTGAAAAGAATGATAAACATAAATGGTTTCTTTTAGACATAAATATCAATATTGATACCTTTGATGTATATATCATTTTGTGGATTTTATGGCTTATTTCATATAAATTTCGCAGGAATGTATGGTTTTTATAATCATTAATAAACTGATGCTCCAAGTTTAATGTTTGGATCAATGTAAGAATATAATATTTGAAGTTAGTAATTTATCAAGAGTATCATTTCCTCTTACATTTAATTTTTTATAAATGATATAGATATCAGAAACTCCTTTTGAAGATGTAGTAGGGAATATGGATGCAAGTTCAGTTTTAGGTATTACTTTTAGTTATTCATTGCCTATTTTATTAATATTGACATCAGTATTTAATTATTTTGAGATATATGATAAAGTCCTATAAGGGATAGGTTTGCCATAGTTAAAATTTAAATAAATGGAATTTAGTAGTGAAGAAGGAGAGAGATTGATATGTAGAGCAAGAGTAAAAAGGGAACGAGATGTATTAAATAAAGTTGGTACCAAATTTTTGGATCAAAGTGAAATGCGGGAATTAGATAGAAGAATGATTTAATTTGTCTGATATTTATTTATTATGTCTCAATAATTTGTGGGAATTAATGGAGAATAGACAGGTCTTGGTTTCACTAATAGAGATTAAGGTGCAAAAGTTGAAGAAGATCAAGGTTTGATTGACTTTAAAATAATAACAAATGATGGAACTCATGATAGTATGAAGATGCTCATTGATCTTAAAAACATCTTTGCTAGATAATTACCAAAAATGCCTAAAGAATACATTGTTAGATTAGTATTTGATCGAAATCATGAATCTATGTGTATAATTAAAGTATATTCCATTACAATAATATATTTAGGATAACATCAAAGTTATTGGAGGAATTTGTTATAGAAAATATCCATCTTAAAGATTTGCTGAAATAGCATTCTTAGCTATTACAGCAACACTCTAAGTTAAAGGTTATGGAACTAGACTAATGAATAAATTCAAAGAACATATCTAAAAACAAGATGTTGAATATTTACTTACTTATGCAGATAATTATGCTATAGGATATTTTAGAAAATAAGGATTTTATTAAGAAATTAAAATGTAATCAGATCGATGGAAAGGATTTATTAAAGATTATGATGGAGGAACTTTAATGGAATGTTATGTACATCCTACTATAGATTATGGAAACATCAGTGATTTAATTAGAGAATAAAAGCAGGTAATATTTAATTTAATATTAGTAAATGATAGATATTATTAAGAAATTGACCTTAAATGATAGAGTATATCCTGGATTAGATAAATAAAATTATAAAGTTGAAAATTCTAATTCTGATAAACCTGCTGTCAAACCTGAAAGTATATAAGGTATCCTAGAAAGTGGCTGGACTATTGATGATTATAATGAACTCAAAAAGTAAAAGGAAAAAACTTTTATGATTTCCTGTTAATAAATTATAGATACAATGAGAAAACATAAATCTGCTTGGCCTTTCTTAGATCCAGTCAATAAAGATGATGTTCCTGATTATTATGATGTTATTACAGATCCTATTGATATCAAAACTATTGAAAAGAAATTATAGTCCAATTAATATACATCCAAAGATCTTTTTATTAAAGATGTTAAAAGGATATTTATCAATTGTAGAAATTACAATCAACCTGATACAATTTACTACAAATGTGCTAATGAATTAGAACGCAGTATTGATGATTATCTAAAAAAACTTAAAGATGAATAACAAATTCCAGGAGTTAGTAAAAAAATCAAAAAAACAAACAATAAATGATAATTAATTTATATATAAATAAATAAAAATTATTTTATTCAATTTTTTTCAAATTTCTTAAGCATCACTCAAATGCACTTTCTATAACAAATATAATCTTTCTTTTAATTATTATTGTTCACGATATTATTATTCATAAACTTCCTTTGCATATTTTATCTGCTCTGCTTATTCTTTTAATAATGCTTAATTTTTAGTAAAATGTTCTAAAAATATTGAATTCAAACTTTCTTCTATTGTCTTATCATCAATCATGATTTCTCTGACTATTTAATATAAAAAAAACTCTTACAATCCTAATTCTCAATATCACTTAATAATTATTTGAATTTTTATATTTTTATTGTGTTTTGTACTTTTTGTTTTAATTAACTTTGCAAATCACCTAAGACTGCAAATTCATCTTTCTACTTTTGCTTTAATTCTTGCAATTTATGTTGTAATTATTACAAATCTTCTCTCTCTTAATTTTTCTCAAATTTTTAAAACTCAACTTTTTATTTTAATTGCTAATCAACCGCCATTTAAATTTGCCTGAGTTTTTTTAAGATTTCTTCACCTTGTGGAGTGCGCAAGAGTCCACATTCATCTTTGAGATATTCAATAATAATTTTCTCTTAATAAAGTATGTAAGATTTATCAATTCTTTACTCAATTGGTAGTTAAAGAGCCATTAATTATTATTAATATTCGAACACATAATTATCAAATTAATTGAAATGTTACAATGTGTTTATTATAAAAATCGTTTAAAAACAATTTAATGTTCTACACCAATAACAATAATAAAAAAAAGGACTGGAATACTTTATAAATTTAAAAAATGGAAAATAAGCACTAAAAATGAATATTTTATATTTTCATTTTCATTTTTTAAAGTAGAGATAAGATAATAAATTGTTTCATTATTTTTTTGTTGAATTTTTTTGAATAATTTAATCCTAGAATAGTATTTTGACATCTTGATAAATTTTAAAAATAATTCATTATTTTGATTGGTAAATTTTTTCTAACATTAGAAAATAAATTTAGAATTTATTAAGATCAATATCCAATAGAATAAATGACTGCCGTAATATCATTGAAATAGTTTATAAAATTTCTTTGAGTAGAAACTATCTTTCAAATTTTAAAATTAGAATTTATAGTTATATTGTTTATTAATTTTTAGAGTAGATTATAAATCAAATATATAATAAAGCACAAATAATGATTTATTTTTCTTCTTGCAAATGATTTTTAAGATTTGATGATGAGACATCCTCTAGAAATTTATAAATGAAAATTACGCTAATTTTTGGAAGTATGTGGAAAGATGAATTTTGTTACACTTAGTTCTTTCTAATACGTTGTCCTCTTTTAATTTTAGTATTCTTAAATTCTTCAATTCAGTCTATAATATGTTCAATATAAATTCTTGAATTTGTAATAATAATAAAAATAGACTTCTATTTTATTTAAACAGATGATTAATTATCATATAAACACTTTAAGAGGATCTGTTACAGACTATATGCCAGTTTTATTTGAAGATTTGTTTTTTGATAAAAGCCATTTGAGCTCAAATAAAATGGGTGTAATTAGTCTTTAGAATTTTGAATAATTAAGATAAGATCCTTAATGTATAATGGATAATTTAGTGATTAATGATGTATCATAGATTGTTCATGAATTTTAAAATTTACCATAATGTCTTATATGCACATCATGTAATGATTTAGAGAAATTGAATCGATTACTTTAATATTGTAATCAGATTGACATAGCAATTGGATATTAACACAATATTTCAAAATAATTAAATAATCTACCTCTATATTCAGTTGATAATCTAATAAAGAAATTAGAAATGGAAATAACAATAGGGACTAATAATTTAAAGCCTGCATTTATAGGAATAATTAATTTTGAAGAAATAGATTTCAATAATTAAATTTGGATAAATATAATAGAGAGCTATATAATATGTTCTGAAAATTGTGGAATACCAATAGTAGTTGATCATCGTTAAAAATTAGAATTTAAGGCGATATAATAAAAATATAATTAGAGAAATGCTAAATTTATAATATTGAATCCATATTTAGAAGTGAATTATACAAAAACAAACTATTGTATAAAAAAGGAAATAAACATAAATTCAATAGATTTAAAATAAAAAATAGTATATAATAAGAATGAGATTGATTATGAATTATATAGTTTAATGCCTGTTTATTTTACAGTAGGAATAAAGTTTAAGACACATTTAAAAATGTTCGGAGGTAAAGGATTTGAGATTTTGAATAAAAATACAGAAGGATTGTTTGATCTATTGAAATGGTCTAGTTAAGTGATAAAGATAGTGGAAATAAAAATGTGGAAATGTCCTATGTAATGAAATTGAATTAAAGAATAGTTGTAAAAAAGAGTAAGGAGAGAATGAAGAGAGATTTAAGAAGTTGGGAAAAGAGTTCTGTAGTATGAAATGTTTGAGATAAGGGTTGAATTGATTAATAATATAAATTAATAGTCGTTAAATTTTAAATTATATAATGGATTAGAAGACTGAAAAGGCTTTACTTGAATAGTAGAATGAATTGTTAGAGTTATAGTTATAAGAATTAAAGGAGAGAGAAGACTCATATAAAATATTTAATGAAACAATTCTCAATGCTTATAATTCAATGCAAAATGATGTGAATAAATAGAATGTAAAGTTAAAGTCCTATACTTGTAGAGTTTAGTTTATAAACAATTATAGTAGACTTTGGAATAATATTCTCAAGAGCTGATAGAATCTAAAAATAGAAACACAACTGTTTTATGTTAGTTGGAGAAAGAGAATCGATACTTAAAGAACTATTTAGAATAATTAGAACTTAAGATCTAAGAATAATCTTAAGTTTAGGAGAATGAACTTTCTGATTTGGAATAGCAATGTGAAAATTTATAATAACAGTAAGAGACTTAAATAATGGAAGTAAAACCTAAGAAAAAGAAATAATCATAATAATTAGATAAAGAAAATAATAAACCTGAATAAGTAGGAGGTGGGGGTTGTATTGTATCTCTTAAATAAAAAAATGATTGTACAAAAAAGAAAGAATTATGCATTAGTAATGTTTTAAATTGTAAGGATTCTAATGTTATGGAAATCTCTCAATTAGATTGGTTAGATTAAAATTCTCCGACTGGATTATTCAAATAATTTTAATTACACTAAAGAGGACGTGATCGTTCTGATCATTCATAAAGGATTTAATAATAAAAATTATCTAAAAGAATATTTAGAGATTAAGGAAAGAATGAAGATTCTGTTAGTCCTTAATGTTTGAGGAATGTAACTCCATAGAATAATTATATTACTCCTGAATCTAAATAATTAAAATATGAATTATAATCTGGATTTGGGAGTAGAGGTGAATTTAATTAATAAAAACCAGAGAAAAAATCTTTGGCAGAATTTACTAAATAAATTAATTCTGTTAGATCTACTGAAAATCTTTAAATGATTTTAAGATAAAGTTAAATAGTTTGATTTAGTTTTATTTTTTGTTATTTTTATAAGTATACAAATAAATTATGTCAGTTTTATTCTTATTAAATATTTTTATATAAAAAATATAAATTATTGATTTTTATTTTTGAATAAAAATAAAGAAATTAGTTGTTTAATGTATTAATTTTGGAATGTAGAAAGATTTCGGGATAATCATCCTAACAATTATGATGATTTAGGCACTCAATATATTTAATTAATAATCAGAAACATAGACATTATTCTAGATCATTTTAATAATGAAAGATTTTTGAATACTCTCGCTCCACTTGCAGAAATATATGCTCCAAGCTAGTAATATTATTTATATAAATCTATGATTAGTTTATATTAAGCTTAGTTATTAGCAGATAATTTAGAATTATTATAAGAGTTTCTAAGTAGATTCATTGTAGAAAAAGATGACTAAACAATAGCAATGAACTAAAAATTTGATTAAATTAATAAGCAAATATCAGCATAGCATTTATTAGAAATTGTAAATTCAGCTTTGGGTACGATTTCAAATTGGAATTAATTTCGAAATTAATCAATGGATATGAATATGTTTAGAGATAAAGGTATATTATTTAATTCTAGATTTAGTTGATACTCTGCGAAATAATTTTTAATTATAAATAAACTAGAATTGTAATTGCCCATGCTAACTTATTTGATATTTATATTATAAAAATTTTAAATCAATGGTATATATACATATTTATTATGTCTAAGAGTAAAATGAGTAGACCAGCATCTTGTAAAAGCAGAAAGAGTGAAGTAGATGAATCTCTTTTTGGTAAAAATAAGTTGAGATTATTATTAAATAGGAAGTAATAAAAGAAATGATGTAAAAACTGCTAAGGTGATTTAGAGTGTTAGAAAAGGAGATACATCAAATCCAGATGTTGTTTTAATAGGAGAAGCAGAATTATAGAGAATGAAAGTTGATTTCATCTTTATTTGTAGAATAATGCTATAGTAAAAACTAAGGATGAACAATTACATTAAAAGAAATTACTAGAAGAACAAAAAGAAAAGTAAATGACAGCTGCAAAAGCTAAGAAACAAAAGATGATATAATTAGAAGAAGAGAAAAAAAAATAAATACCTTTAACAGCCCAATAATAAGAAGATAAAGTTGTTAAAGATAGTCTTAATGCTAGAGTATTAATCAATATATATAAATAAATATTAGGCTGCAGAAATTTTAAATGAATAATTAGATGATGTTAAAGAAATGAATAAAATGGTTATGTATGCTAAATGTGTCACTATCAGAGATAAATAATTATAAGAAAAGTAATAATTGAAAGAAGAATTTAAAAATTAAGAAAAAAGAAAAGATTTAATGATGGAAATTGAAAGATTGAAATCAGTTAAATATTATGAGGAAAAAGATGTTGAACATAAACATGAATTAAAAATAGGTCATGGAATTATTGTAGATTAAATTAAAGAAAGAGAATTAATAAGACTAAAAGAAAAGGAAGAATAAGAAAAAGAAGGATAAATTATGATTAAATAAATTAAATAAGTACAAATTGAAGATCAATAAAAAAATCTAAAAAGAAAAGAAATGCAAAAGAAATTATAAGATGAAATATTAGAAGCTAATTCAAAAGCTATTGTTGTTAAAGAAAAAAGAAGATTAGAAGAAAAAGAAGAAGAAGAAAAAATTGCTAAATATAATTTAGAAAAAGCACAAAAAGAAGCTGAAATAGTAGAAGAATAAAGAAGAATCAAAGAAGAAAAAGAGAGAGATGTTTAAAGATTAAGAGAAATGCAAGAAAAAGCATAAGATAGATAAGCTGAATTAGATTTATTAAGAGCTAAAAGAGCTATGGAATAAAATGAAAGAGATGCTAGAGAAAAAGAAAGAAAAGAAGCAGAATTAAGATAAAAATTAAATTCAGAATTGTATTAAGCAAGAAAAGTCTAATAAAATGAAAAATAAGATAAATTAGAAGAATAAGTAATATTTTTTATTTTATCAATTAAGGCTAGACTTGAAAGAGATGAATTCTAAAGAGTTATTTAAAAATAAAAGCAAGAAAGAGAAAATGAACTAAGATTATAATAAGAGAAAGAATAAATGGTTAAAAAACATGCAGAAGAATTGAGAAAATAAATTTCTATGAATGAAGAAAAAAGAAAATAAGAAGAAAGAGATAAGTATTAGAATTTTTATTATCAAAAGACTTGAAGAAGGAAAAAAAATTAGAGATAAAATGATTAATGAAAAGAAACTATTAGAAAATATTAAAGATTAAAAATTAAAAGGACTAAATGATAATACAATACCTGATAAATATAAAGCGGAATTAGCAAAAAAGAAAATTAATATTCAGATATGATTCATTAAAAATACATATAAAAAACTAAGATAATATAGACTATCCTTTTATATATTTATTAATATTATAAATCATGTTATTTTGAATGATTTATGTATTGTTAAAGCCTTTGCGAAATCAGTTCCATCTAATTCAGCAATTTTTTATTTAATCTATTCTTATTTGAGTCTCTATTTAAAAATTGCATTATAATTTGTTTTGTAAGCACTATTTATTTTAAATTAAATTACTTAATTTCAGTTCCTGCTTTATCTACTCTTATAGGGTTTGAAAGTTTCCAATCTGGTTTATATTCATATTTTACTCTATTTTAATATTATAAATATACTTCATTTCTGTTTTTGGTACTAATTATGCTTTAAATCTACTGAAAAGAGCTCTTAAACAATTCAATACCAATTCTTAAAATTCTAATTCATCATTCATCTCAATCCAATTATCTAAAAATAATTTTGCCAAATCATTTAATGGTTAAGCAAATTCAAGTTCAGAGCATTTCTTGAATTTAAATACATTATTTTAAGGCTTTAGCAATTTTTGTAAATAGCCGAATTCTGTACCATATGTTGTAGAAGTTTAATTTTTTCTATGCATTTCTTCAGCTTTCTTAAAACTATTCAAAAATTAAACTAAGTTATTACTCTAATTCCTATTGATCAGTTAATTCTTGTAATTGGACTGTAGGAGGTTTAGCTCTATTAAATAAACTTAGATGTTACCTAAATAATTTTCTTCCTTTATGTTTATAAATTGCTCCAATTAATTAAAGTCCTCTGGCTTCTTTTTCACTAGCTATGTGTATCCAATCTTTATAATAGTTTAAATATTCTGGTTTAATTATATTTGTGAGAATTGCAAACGGTTCCATTCTTAATATTATATCAATTATTTATTAATTAACTATTATTTCTATTGAATTATAAATGAACAATGATACTCTACCATTATAAATAAATTATTATTTCAAGGAGATTGATTCACTTCAAGATTTTTTAAGTGTATCAATTTTAAATTTTAAGATAGAATCGTCATTATTTAAATAAGAAATTAGATATTTAATAATCTATGTATATGAATCGATAAAATTTAATATATGTAATAATTGCAAATACTCAAAATTTAATATCATTATGTGAAAAAAAAATCATGAGGCAAAGCTTTAGTATTAGAAATATATGTAATTTTTGGTTTAAACCTCTATTTTTTTAAAGGTTCTTCTTTATTTACTGTCAATATTTTTTTTAACTCTATTGTATCAAGTAATAATAAATCCAAGATTTTTTCATCATATCTTTCTTTATTTTAAAATTAAGTATGTGTTTAAATGGTTTCAGTTATATTTTCTTGTTTACAGTTATTAATCTTATTAATTTGTTTGCTTAAATCAAAATGATTAATTTTACTAGATCTTGAGCTTTTGATTTAAGTAAATTTTTAAAGTTTGATGTCATTCTAAATATATCAATAGACTTAATACATTAAATTGAAAAGGCTCAAAATTGAGAGATTCATGTTTATGATGACAAAGTTTAAATTAGGTTAGATTTTTATTAATATTATTTAAATTATTAGTTTTTTTTGTAAGATTTAATGGAGTTTCTTAATTATGTTCAGGTGAGTGGCATAACTTGATGTTATGGGAATTTTATCTAAAATGCTGAAAAGGCGATGATTAAGCTTGGTTATTCAAAATTTGATGAATTTTTTGGTAATTTTAATAATTAGGATTGGTTTTGTTAGAAGTCATAAATCAAATAATAAATATATTATAAAGTTAAATACTTGAATGAAAATAATAAGAATAAATTGATATACAATCAATATTTAATTAAAATAATTTTTAAACAACTCAGATATTTAAAAAGTGGTAATATGTTTTTCTACAAAAAATTAATGATAAGATAGTATGTTTGATTAAGATTCTATGTAATAATCATATAAAATGATAGAAATTAATAATTATAAATTATTAGTTAAAAATGCCACAGTAAAAAATAATAATAAGATCTCGAAGTAATAAATAAGGATCTAAATTATCGTCTCCTCGAGGTGAACTAACAAATAGTTAAACTAAAGTAAATAAATATATTATAAGCAAGTTAATTGAGAGATTAATGAGTAGATAAAAAGATAGAGGAAATAAAGAAGAGGAATAATTTCAATAATATTTTGAACATTTAAGAGGTATTGAAGATTAGAAATGATAGGATAATGTTTATGTTCTATTTGTAATTGTGGAAAGCATTAATGTGAAGGAAAATAATGTAAGAATAAACCATCAATGTCTGGGAGTAAAAGTATTTATTAAAGGGAATTCATTCATAAATCTCCAGATTAGAGTTCTCATTATAATTAAAACTTTTTTGATAATCCTAAATAGGAAGGTGATGTAGGAAATATATCAATATATAAGGTATTATCATTAGAATCTTTTAGCATGATTTTTTGGGTAAATAATCAAATTTTAGATTTAAAAGTAATTCCCCTTAATCAATGATTCGAAGTGGACCATTTTATGGTTTATCAACTTATAATAATATGTTTTTAAATTGGGGAAATGGTGATACTGTTCCATTATTATCTTAAAAGAGTCCAACAGTAATTAGAGATCTTCCATTTTTTGGGAGAACAAATTATAAAGAATGTTATTAAGGAACATAAGTTTAACCTGTTTAAAGTACTAAAGGTTTATACTGTAATAAATAAATACTATAATTTAAGAGAGATCACCTTTGTAGCCACCAAATATATAGTTTAATGGAATTTCAGTTACTAAATCTTCATATTAACCTTATCTAACAGATAAATCTAATAATTTAAAAGAATCAACTTAAATAAAATTGAATCCATCTTATTAAGGACAATACAATAGTCAATATTTTAAGGAATTTGATCCAAAATATAAATAACTATGTCCTGCTAAATAAGTTTTAGAAGAAGTGATTTAATAATGTTGATTCTTATTATATTAAAACTTTGTCTATTTAAATTGATATTTTACTCAGTTCTAATTTTTTAATAGCATTTCGATTTATAAATGAACTGTTTTTAACAAATTTTATTTTAATGAATCTAAATATCCCTTAATATAAAGGATATTATGGTAATATGAAGCCTTTAAATTCACTTGATTTATTAACAAAGGAAACTGAAGAGGATCTTAGTGAAATTAATAAACTAGAAAAAAGACTAAATGAACAGCAGTAGTAAGTAAATGCTTTAATGAAAATTGTTTCAAATTCATAATAATAAATATATGTACCACATGATAGATATAAACATTCTATTGAAAGTGAAAGATTTAATAGTCAATTGCTTGATGAAATAAAGAATCTTAAAAAACATCTTAAACAGATTGAAAGTGGTCCAAGACTTCCTTAACCTCCATTTATACCTCCATTCTTACCTGTATAATAATATCCCTATAGTTATCATCAATTAATTAATCAAATGCCTATGCCTTATCCTATATAAAATCAAAATCCTTATTATTAGAATTATCCATTCTAGAATATGCTTTTCCAACCACCTTAAAAAGAAGAGAAAAGTATTAGTTAAATATTGAAAGGTTTAGCTAAAAAAAAAGAAGAACAACAATTAAATTAGATCATGTTGTAATTATTAAAAAAATAATAAAATGATCCAGATAATGATCATCATTAAAATTAAAAATTTAGAAGAAATTTAAAAGTTAAACATAAATCTAAAAAAAATGTTTCTGATTTTTAATTTAGTAAAAGTTCCAGATTTGATGAACAATCACCATAACCAGTAGAAAAAAAATCACCATAAACATTAGCTAAAATATCACATAAAAAATAACATATTGAACCTAAAGAATCACATAAAAAATAACATAAAAAACCTTAAGAACAATAATTACCATCACCAAATTAATTATCTAAAAATAAGCTCCAACCTCCACTCAGAGTCAAACCAACACCAGAGAGATTAAAACTGTTAAAAAAAAAGTTTAAATATTGTACATGGATGGTGATATTTTATAAAAACATATATTTTTATATAATGGAGAAAAAGGCAAATAATAGATTCAATGATGAAGAAGGACAGTATGATGACTAATTTGTAAAAAGCTTAATTATATTAGTTATTTGATAATGTCATGTAACTATTTGTTAAAGAAGGTTAAAGAGTTTCCATATTCAAAAAATCTTGGGTGTTTACTGAAAAAAAAGATGTTCCAAATCGTATAACAAATTTAATCTAAGTTACAGACATTTTTCTTAAAAAATTAAATTTAGTAACTTAAACTATTAAGTTTGATCAAAAACATTTATCATACATTAGAGCATTTACTACTAACTAGGGTTATTTATTTCCAACACATTCAGCTTTTGTGACTTAAAGATTAAAATTAAATTACAAAAGAAAACTAAAGTACTTTTTAATTTATATTTTAGATTCACTTCTGTTGAATAATAAAAAATGGTTTTTTTAGAATATACTTATATATAAAAACTATTAGACTAATAAATATTCTCTGTTAATGGTTGGCAAGAATTATTAAAACCATTTGCAGAACCATTAAAGATTTTTGTCTCATTATTATAATATTTATTTATAGATAAATTTAAGAATTTGTAGATAATTTCAAAAGATATGTAATATAATGTAAAAATGGTTTTATAATTAAGAATTAATAAGTTTCAATATTGGATTTCACAAAACGAAATGTAGCAGATATTAAATAGGTAATCAATGATAGAGATCCAAAATTTTAAGTGACTGATTAATCTCCAATACTTGGACTATATAATGAAACAATTTTGAAACCTGTCATAGATTCTCCTGGATTTGCAAATCTTTAAAATGAATTTAAAGCTTTTGTAGATTTAATTTACTCAAAAGTAGAGTGATATGAATATATAAAATATACTTAACATAAATATTAACAAATAAATTAATATATGAATATAGGATAAATATATACCTTCATTTCCTAATAAGTTATATTTATATGGTTATTGGTGTTTGTCACTCCACTTTACATATTTATTGCAAGTATTTTAGCAAAGGGAATTCAATTGTTATACAAGATGTCAATAAATAGAGAATCTATTATTTATACTTATATTGGTGATTTAAGTTGGCTATTTCCATTCAAGGTATGTCTAATCATTTAATAATAATTAGTAAAATGAATAAGAATTTAAACTGATACACACAATGTTTTTAGCAATATTGATTGCAATAGCATCTTTAATAATACTTGGAGGAGTATTGATGCTCAACTTATTAGAGTAAAAAAAAATGTAGTAAGATAAGATAGAATAAAAATAAAGATAAAAAATAGAAAAGAGAGAGAATAAATGAATATATGGTAGTGATATAAAACTTAATATTAACATTTTTGACTGTATATTTAAATCAATTCCCTTGAAACATTTCTTCTTACATTTATTTTTTAATTCTTTCTTATTCAAGCTAATCCAATCTTTATTATTCTTCTCTGTCTCTTAAGATGTCTTCATTTAGATCTGTAAATTATCTTTTAGCCCATTTATCTCTAGATAAATATTCACATTCAACAGTTTTATCTCCATACATTCTACCAGCTAAATATCTTCTAGCAGTTCTGGCTTCTTAAGTCTTTTCATATTCCACAAATATTTTGCCTACTCCAACAATAATCTTTCCAAATTCAGGTCTGGGAATTATAACATTTTTGACTGTCCCAAATTTAGAGCATTCTTCTCGAATATCATCCATTATATCATTATATTCTTCATCTATGGTAACCTATATAATTTTATAAATATTAAACATCTTCAAAAGTGAGGACATTCTTAATAACTAAAATATTAGTAGGTATTTACACATATCTGGCCATTAACTTGAGTGGTCTAAAACTAATAAGTGAAGATGGGTCTTTATCATTTCCTTTCATAGTACTTAAAGGATTAACTTAATTTCACATATAATTTATTACATGCTTATTCACTCATCATTTATTAATTCACTGCTGCCAAAGAAGTCAAAAATGATTTTGGTCTACCAATTTTTAATTAATGTCCTTTAAAAATAACATCTTTCAAAATAAATCCTTATGTAGCTTCTTCAGGTGATCTAAATTCAATAAAACCAAAATGTCCTATATATAATTAATAGTAAAATAAACCATTTGAATCAATCCAACAATTACAAATAGAACCTGCATGTTCAGAACTTACACCCATTTTAAGTAATGTTTAATTTAAGAAATCTTAAAGCTAAATTCAATAAATAATTATACTTCCTTAGGTTAACTATTAGGTGGTAAATTACCCACATATAATTTTCTATCAGCTTTCACATCTGCTTAAGCTCTTAATTATTATAATCTTTGCATCTAAATTAATGGTGTCATTGCCTATAAAGCTTCTAAAGATGCTAAAGGATTTTGAAGAGGATTCGCAGGAAGTATTGCTAAATTTATCTCTTAATTAATTACTTTCAAATTCTCCCAAAGATACTTGTTCTATTAATTTACTCTTAAAACTTGAGAATGGAGTATTTTATAAAGGATCTTTTGGTGGAGAATCAAAACGAAATCTTAAAATTATATTATTATTTACCCTCTTGATTATTCTGCAGGTGGTTTAACAGGCATCTTTGGTTTTTAAAATTCTTCTCTTTTTTTTTCTTTCTCTTTACTTACATTTCTAGATCTCTTTTTCCCTACATCTGATTCCTATATTCCATATTTAAAATTTAATTACTTTCTTATCCTTTTTTTCTTTCTTCTCTTTCTTTTCTTTCTTCTCTTTCTTCTCCTTTTTTTCTTTCTTCTCTTTTTTCTCTTTCTTGTGTCTTATATATAAATCATAATTTACTTTTCAGAACCCATTTAATAAAAAATTAAATAATAAAATATTTCAATTAACCAAACTCTCAACCAATTCTATTTTTATAGCTTTCCATTTAACAACGTATAAATTCCAATTCCTATGATTTAATTCAAGATTTAATTTTATTAAAGATTCTTCCTTCTCACTTTTATTCTATAGTTTCTCCACTTCTTTTTTTACTATTTCTGCTATTTCTCCTGATTTTATAACCTCAATATTATTAGAATATATTGGTATATCTTATAAAAGATTTAAACCTAAACTTTATGGTTATAACATTATAATTCCATCCACTACAATCACAGCCACTTCCACCTAAGTTTACCAATATTTTTATTCTTATTTTATTGATAACATATATGGATGCCTCTCTCTTTAATATATTTACATATTCTTCTCTTTAAATAATTATTCTTTTAATTAATGATACATTCTATTGACATCACTCTCTCTTGGATAATTCTTTATTATTATCTCAAGACAATCAAAAATAAAATTATCTATCTCATCCCAATTTGGATTCTTAATATACAAACCATAGTAATTATCCATTATTTTATTTACTTATAATTGCATTTATTATTATTGTTTCTTTTTAGATATTATTATTTTAGCTTTCTCTTCTATTATATTTACTATCTTTCTTGATTAATCCCACATATGCATTTCTGGCACTCTACCAACAAAATCTTTATATTAAGATAAATTTTCTATCAAATACTAATTAGTCTGTGAATTCCCTTAAAATGCTGCTTTCAAATCCTATTCTATTATCTCACTATAAACATTATCTGTCTCCTTTGTTTATGGCATGTATTAACAACTAATTTAAAAATCAGTAGGCAAATGATTCAAATTCTGATTTTCAAATTCATCCAATTAATTAAATATCTCATTAACTTTGTTTCTATCATCCAATACTGATAATAGACAGAACATTATAAATTTAGAAGAAAATGGAAATTTAGATTATTTTTCTGATAAATAATAATTTGAACATTATGGATATAATGCTACTGTTTTTACATCATAAGGAAGTTATTTTAATTAATCATTTATTAATTTTAAATTTTTAAGTGAACATACCTTATCATATAAATAAAGCTATTTATTATCGTTAACCTAATTTAATTTACTCATTATTTGTACATCTTCATACATTCTAAAAATTATTTAACTCATCTCATCATAACCCATTCCATTAATACCTACAGGAATCAAAACTACTACTTTTGGTATTTTTTATAAACATTAAGCAAGAGTCACTTTTTAATCTTATTTTTATGGTACATAATCTAATTTTTTATAGATACAAGTAAAAACCATATTTGATAAATTATAAAAATTTTAACTATTTCTTTGTTTATTTGGAATACTAAACATAATATTTAAGAACTTTTAGTAAAAATCATATTCAACTTCATTTAATTTAAATTATTATAGTAAACTATTAGAATCCCTTTAGTTTTCTTAAAATTTAGAATGAATCAATAATTTTTTCATTTTTTTTAAAAGTTCAAAATGTTTTGAAGGAATAAAACAGTTTCCTAAATAATTATTATCTTTCCAAAAATATATTGTTTTTCCTTAAAAATAATCATGGTAGTAATCTATTAATTAATTATATATTGAATCACAAATTGTAGGAAACATTTATAGATTGACTTAATATTCTATTGATTTAGCAGGTTCTAAATTGTAATGATTAAGAAATTTCTTAACAATATCAGGTGGCAATATTCTTTATTATCCATAATGTTCCATAATTGAATACCACTCAATAAAATTGAATTAATTTCTATATCCAACAAGACTTCTATGTATAAGATCTTATGCTAAATTCAATTATTGGGCATGATTCAATTTATGATAAATTTCAAAGAATAGTTGAGCTACTTTCCCTACTCTTTCATAGTTTTGAATGTCATTTTTATCTTAACAAATTATTGTTTATCCACTAGATGAAATTATAAATGATTTTAAAACTTCACAAAAACTTACACTAACTGTATAAGAATTATGTCTTATCTCTTAAATTGTAAAAGCAGTATCCAAGTTTCTAACTATATATTTATAAAGATGATCTTAATTTTTAAAATTCTTTTCATTCATTTTAATTGCATAAGGTGTCCCCATTGTGGCTTTAAAAAATAATTTCACAAAATATACCTATTTAAGTGTCTACTTAATCTTTTTTGATAATTTATAGAAATGAATTTTCTGTCAATAAATTTTGTTGATAAAATGGATTTTCAATAAATACATCTTGACTGAATTTGAATTCATTTGCTAACACTTCTATTACATAAGTAGAATCCTTTTAGAATTCATTCTTAATCGATATTAAATCTAACTCACTTAGTTTCTTGAACTCTTATAGTCTGATATATAGATTCAATTCAATTACAAGGCATAAGCGCTATATTATTACATTATTTTATAAATGTAAGAACAATAAATTGTTGCAGGAATGTGTTTAGAAGACTAAAAACGATTAGATGATTTATTTAATCAAGTAATTTGTAAAGCTGAAAGCAACAACATGAAATTTCATGAGTTCTTGACTTTTCTATTGGAAAGAGAATTGATAACTGCAAAGTTCAACTTTAATTTCTACTTTAATTTATACTAATAACATTTTGCTTTAGAAGAAATAGTTTAAAAAGTTACTTAAGCTCCAAAAAAAGGAACAAAAGAACCTATAAATATAATAAAGGATGATACTCCAAAATTTAGCAGAACAAAATTTTTAAGAATGATCGATGTTTTAGGTAAGACTCTATACTAAGGATAAAAGAAATATTTGGATCTTATTTTGAAGGATATTTTCATTGATAATAAAAAAAAAACATAAATTAGAATGCTTATACTTGATGATCCAAATAGAAAGTTACTTCATGAATAGGTTGTTAAAACGATTATTGCATATGAAGAAGATATTCAAGCACTCTTTACGATGTATTTACCTGAAAATTATTATAAAAATGAACTCATGTTAACATGGAAGGAAATTAAATTAATGAATCTAAGAATTCCTATATACTCATTCATTTAGATGCTTCAAGATATGAATATTCATCCTACTCATTACAATTATGAAAATATTGAAGATGTATGTATGAGAATTATACCTGCAATAACGCCAAAAGAAAACTAATTTTATTAATCTAATAGTATTTAATAAATATGTGATATGATCAACAGTGGAAAATTTAAACCATCACATTATTCAGGAGATCCAAAAATTTCATATTTGGAATTTTAATTCTTGATTTGTAAAATGGCAGCAGAAATTGCAAATAGAGAGACTTAACAAGATTCAAAGAAAGAGATTTCTCCTTTAATAATAAAATTCTTTACAAAAATGATTGATCTATAATTAAATGGGAATAGAGTACATGAAGAGAAATCAAAACACTTGATTCAAATCAAGAAATTTTATGAAATGTTAGATAAATCAGATGATATTATTTAAGAGCAAATAAATTCTTAATCTGAAGAATAGGACATGAAATAATAGAATTATTAATTTCTGACTCGTAAACCAGATTAATTAGATATTAAAGAGATATGGTAATTTTTTTAATAAGATTTACCATAATTTCCAGAATTAAAATCATAGGTTGATTTGGCTTAGGATTTTATAAAATAAGTAAAAGAGAAAGAGAAAAGAGAAGAATTAGCAAGGAAATTAGAGGAAGATAAGAAAAACAAGAATAAACCTTAACCTAAATAGTAATTGAAAAAAGGAGAGTAACCAATGAAATATTGTATTGATTAATAATTAAATATTTAGAATGGGAACCTTTAGTATAGCCTCCAAGAATATTTACATATCAATATTTTATTGATTTTGTGAAAAAAACTAAATAAACAAATCCTCTTAGAGATTTAAATGAGTTAAGCACATTAAGTCATATAACAGTTGCTCCAGTTATGTTACCAGAATGTCTTTATCCACATGATCCTCCAAAATAGGTAAGAACAATGATAGAAGCATCTTTAATGTCATTTACATAATAAAATTATTTCTTAGCAATGCAAAATTTGAATTAAGCATAAGAATTATGGTAATCTTTAACAGAATTGCATGATTCAGAGATGGTGTTTTTTGAATATTTTGGTGGATAGATATATGAAATAGCAGGATAGGATGAAGCAGCTTTAAATAAATTTCTTAGAGTTAAATTTCATACTGACAAATTATAGGCAGAACATCCAGATAAAGCTTTGTATAAAATATAATAATTATTTTAGACCTTATTGTGGTATTGGTTCAGTATTATATCATATGCAGGAATATGAATTAGCAGTTAGAGCATTTATGAAAGCAAGAATGATAAGAGAAAGCTCAATAGGGGATGAGAATATTGAGAATGCCATAACATTTAATAATTTAGGATGTGCATTACATTAAAATGGTAATTTATTTGCTGCTGAAAATTGTTACATATTTGCTATAACTATATTAGATATACATTTAGGTACTATGCATGCTATGACGATGAATGTAAATTTAAATAATGACATTCTAGGTAAAACGGAATTTGTAAAAGCTAAAAGCAAATAAATATTGTAAATAATGATAAAAAAAGAATACTTAACATATATCATAAATAAATTTTCAATTTTCACATAATAGTTCTTATTTTAATCTTTAATAAATTATATTTTAAATTTTTTAGATAATTACTTAAATTTAAAATTAAATTTTGATTTTTATTTTCTAAAATTAAAAATAGAATTAATTATTAGAGATATAAGAGATATTAGTAAATATGACTGATATGCAATAAAGTTAAATATTTTAAGTAATTATAAATGTAAATTAGATGTAAAATCAATACTATAAATGTTTATCATCGCTAATTTATGAAGATTATTTAGAAAAGACCATTTGATAAGAATCTTTACCTAAATCTTCTTCATCTTTTTTGATATCTCCTAATTATGGTGCAACATGAAGATCGAAATTTAAATGTTCTTAAGTTGATTTTTATTGATATACAAAAAATTCATTTTTGGAAGATATTTTTTTAGTAATGGTGGATATGAATGGATGATTTAATAATTTTTTAGCTTACCATCTTTTTTTATGATCAATTTATAGACATTTATCTAAAAAGTCTTTTAGATTTGAAGATATATTAATAGGAATGGGGGGTGAACATTATTTAGATGATATCGTTAATAAGGCCTACATTGGAGATTAGAATTTTCCCCAAGGTGGTTCACCAGTCAATATTTCAATGATGGTACATCCTAGACTCCATATATCTGAATATCTGCCTGTTTCTTATGAATTGATTACTTCTGGTGCCATCCAATTGGGAGTGCCCTTTAATGAATATGCATTCGATCCTATTATACTACATCCAAAGTCTGCTAATTTACAGATTCCTTTAGTATCAACTATAATATTTGCTCCCTTGATATCTCTATGGATGATCCCCTCATCATGTAAATAAACAAGACCTTGGAGAATATCTGTTACATATTTCTGAATCACTGGTTCTTTTAGATTGAACTTAAATTTCTTCATCATGTGGGTAATCGAGCCACCTGATTTTATAATGCACTAGTACCTCCTACATATTCTAATAAAATGCTCAAATTATTTTTATCTTCGTCACACCCATAATATTTTACTATGTTATTATGATTCAATCGACTAAGTATTTTTATTTCTTAATGAAACGACTCCAAACTTTCTTTATCAACATAACCTAATTCAATCTGTTTTACAGCTAATATTCTTCCTGTCTTTATATCCATACATTTATAAACTCTACCAAAAGATCCTTATCCTATCAATTCTCCTTTCTTCCATTCTATTTTTACTATTGACTCAGCATGATGAAAATGCTTTTTTGGTTCTATATCATACCCATCAAAGTTATCCCATACAAATACTTTTGATCTATTTTAAGAAATTGATCCTGAATTCTCTTATTAATAAACTTTTGAATCACTTCCTCTAAAATATTTACATAATCTAGAAATTTATACTCCCATTTAAATTTATTATACAATTCAACTTATAATTTATATTATTTACTACCTCAATACTCAAAAAATACTATATTTTCATCTCAAATAATTCCATTACTTTATTTTTATTTAATATTTAATCAAACTATTGCTTCAGATATACATATTCAAAAACATTTAACTTATCAAATTATTCTTCAATTTTTGATTTTATTATTTATTTTCAAACTATCCTTCTTCTAATTTATTGCTTAAACCTTACTAATATTACAAAATATTTGTTTAATCAACTTTATTATGTTTAAGTAGTACTAAAATTATTTAAAATTCCAAATGATTAGCCTACTTGTGTCAAATAATTTAATATACTAAGTGTTTTCAAGAAAAGCAATATAAAAAATACAAAGTATTTAACCAGTTATAATAATTTAATATAAAATAAAATTGAAGATAAAAATAAGTCAAAAATATTACTTAGTAAAAAATATAAATAATTTAACTTAGTTTTATTGAAAAAGAAATGACTGATAATTTCTATATAAATGAAGCTTTTTTTATTCAAATTTACTTACTAGTACATTTTAACTGTAGAAGCAAATTGAAAATTAATTTGAGAAAAATTGAAATAAATCATTAAATAAGTTTTTATATTGTTTTAATAAAAATAATGCCATATATAGATAAACATAATCTAAATATAAGGCATTTGGTATTTCATCCAATAAAATGCTTTTTTTGAAGTCTTACATCTTCTTTGAATAAATATAATAAATAAATTATTTAAAGAAAATCCAAGACCAGACCAGAGTGTATAGCTGATTTTTGTAGTAAGTTAGAGGATTTGGATAATTTAAATTATTGTTCAGAAATAATTTAACTATTTTTAGAAAGGTTATTTGCAGAAAAAATTAATTTATATATGAAAAATTAAGAGACGATGATAATTAATAAGTAAAGAAAGTTTCTAAGAGAAAAATTTAATCTATTCATTCTCTAAAGAGTATTTTGCCAATATTTAATATTTAGTATTCATCTTAATAACGGACATCAAATTATTAAGTCACTGATTATTTGTTATTTTGAAGACGCATAACTAATTCCCTTAATTGTCTTTCTTATTATGTTAGTTTTGAGTAAAATTAACAAAAAAGTTACTAATAGACATAAATTTATGTATAAAATTGAGGATATAATTAATTTGATTTAAAAATTTTGATAAGATTAATATACTAAAAGAATATATACTTTAGGATAATGAGAATCTAATATGATTAATTATAGAAAAAAAATGTGATTGAAGATTAAGAATAATATAAAATATAAAAATTCACGGAGAAAGTAAAAAAAGAACTATAAAAAAGATATTAAAAGATGAATATATAATAATTTTCATATAGCAGATTAATTGGATAATGAAATGAATGCAAATAAAAGAGTTAACTAAGGATAATTATAATGATATTAATAAATTTTTAAAAACGGATTTAATAGATAGAAAAAATCTTGATACTTGATACTTGATAATTTATATATAAATAATTATTGTTGGTTATGTTTCTTTAGATCTTGAGTATAAAAATGAAAATTCATATTCATAATAACTTTTTAAGATATATATGATATAATTTTGAATAAATAGAAATAATACGATGGAATAAAAATTATGAGATGAGAGAGAATGTTATATTAGAAATATTAATAAAATTTTTAAGTTTTAGGATATAAAAAGATTGAGTAAATAATATTAAAATTGAATCTTGAAAACACATAATTAAATTTATATTATGTATTAGCAAAGTTAACTAATTAACCGTCGGCCAAATATGAGATAATTAACTGGTAGGGCAAGAGACATCTAAGATGATGATGATGATGATCCTGGTATTTCAAGTTTTGCAAGAAGTAAAGTTGATGATGATGATGAGAAATTCAAAAATCAAAATAGTGATCCAGATTTTCTGGATAGTCTTTTAAGAAAGAAGAGTAGAAATGATTCAAAAGTGGATAAAGTATATTTAAAGAGTATTATTAAAGTCGAACAATAGTTCAATAATACCAAGTACACCTCCACCTTAAAGTACAAGTAAAAAGAGTGATTAAGAGATATCAAATACTGATCCTAAGAAAGGATAAGCATAAACATAAAATAATACTGGAAATAAGAATACACCATCATAATAATAATAATAAAAGTAATAATAATAATAACAATAACAAACTCCTGCTAAACCTAATACAACTCAACCATTTTAAACACCAGATCCTAAATAATAATAAACATAATAAAAGACTCCTATATAATAACCATAATAAACAAAGACACCTTAATAATAATAACCTTAACAATCATAACCTTAATAATCATAAACTCCCTAATAAACTAAAATACCTTAACAAACAAAAACTTCTTAATAATAACCTGCATAATCACAAACTCCAGTTACTAATAAAGCATAATAAAACTAAAAGTAAACACCTGCTCCTCCATCTAAAGATATTATTGATCCTACTAAATCAATTTCAAATAAGCCATCAGCTAAAAAAGATGAACAAAAAAATTAATAACCTCCAACAAGTAAATTTGATCAGCAACCTTCAAAAGTTGAATAACCTAATAAAAATGAATAACCGCCTAAGAATGATTAATAATCCTAAAAAATAAATTAAGAGAAATAATAATAACCTTAATAAAATAGAATTGATTAAGATAATTAATAAAATTAATAACCACCATAAGTATCTGAAAATAGACCTAATTTTGTTAGAAGAGGAAAGAATACTTAAGCTGTTAAAGATATTGTTAAAAATATTAAAATAATACCTGAAGATAGAATAATAGCTTTAGAACCTAAAAATAATATTGAAGTAAGTAAAAAATTATCATTAAAATTTGCACCTTAAAAAGAGTATATAGATCCAACCTTTCCTCCTAATGATCTTTAGGTATTTTAAGTATTTGGACATGGTTAAGTGGATTTTAAAAGATTTAATCTTGGAAGAGAATAAGACACTCATTAAGTAGTAGATCCAAATGATATTGTACCTGGATAATAATCAGGAACTCTTATGTAAGTTTTAGCAGCCATTGCAGAATAACCATAATTAATCACTAGAATTATGGAAGATTAAATTATAAATTAATTTGGATTTTATTATGCTCGTTTATGTATTGCAGGAGTATGGAAATATATATTAGTAGATGATTTACTTGGTTATTTTAAGGGATAACCTGTGGGATCAACAACCACTGTTGATAATAATAAATTAAAGTATTATTATTTATATTCAATATTTTAGATAATTATAAAAATCTAATCCAGGTTTTTAATCTGAAATATGGCCATTTATTATTGAAAAGGCATTTGCTAAAGAATATGGAAGTTATGAAGATGCATTTAAAAATGCTACTGTTGCTGATTTTCTATAAGAAACTACAGGAGCACCAACATCTGTTCAATAAATCAATGAAAATTTATTAAAATCTCTTACTTAAAGTGATATTGCTTTAGTTCATTTATCAGATGGAATTTATACATATTTAAATTAAGATGGTAAAGATATTACTTTACGTAATCCATGGGGTTGGAATAATAATCTACCTAATAATACTTAACCTGAAGGAGAATTCAAAATACCTATCAAAAATATTATTGGTAAATAAATAACTATTGCTAAATATGTTCCTAATTATTATCATGTCAGTTATAATTTAAAAGCAAATAATGATGCCTATTCATCTTTTTATTTAGATGTACAATAAAATACTGTTGCTACCTTTAGATTACATTAAAGAGATGAAAGATACTTTAGAAATAATATCTCCAAAAAATATGATTATTCTTATGCTAGATTATTAGTTTTTGATGCACAATAATAATTAATTGCATAAGATTATGGATAATTTAAAACTCTAATTGTTAATGTTAATTTATAAAGAGGAAAATATACTATTGTGATCCTTTTAGATTTCTTAAATGAATAATTATATGATAGTACTTTAACATTCTATGGAAATTAATCTATTGAAATCAATAGAATTAATTATAGATCACAACCTAATTTATTAGCTTAATTATATACACAAGAAGCAATCAATAAGGGATAAAAAAAATAAAATGGATAAGTTGATGAATTTACCTATGTTTCTGATAATAAATTAACAATAATTGCTTGGAAATATAATGGAGACTAATTAAATAAATGGAACAAAGACTTAAGTAAATAGACAAATAAAAACAATATGAAACCGATAACATTTGTAAATTAAGCAGACATATAATAATTAAAAGTACTCACAACTGAGTAGATTAAACAGTTGAAATTGAGTAGTTGGTAGAATGCTACATCATTTAATATTGAATTCACTTAATAAAACAACACTTATGCAGTTGTATTCAAGTGATTAATTATTAGAATATATAAAATATTAATATATAATGAATCCATAATAATTAGATAATAATGTACATAAACAGCCAGGATTTATTTCCTTTCTTAAAATATGGTGGTATTCACATTATTTTGGAACTAAAATTATCTTAATTATTTCAGCTATTTTTGGATTTATTGATATATTTACACATTTTGCTTTTAACATCTTTAGTAATTCACCTGATTAAACAATGCCTTTTTAAATCTAAAGATTAATTTTTGCTCCATTTATTCATTGTATCAATCGAATTTATTTTATAATTTAGATTACAACCTAGATTTAATCTTGGCTATTATATGTATCAATAATAAATTCAAAGACTTTGAAATAAAACTAGGGACAGTAGCTTTCATTATCACCATCACTAGTTTAGGTTTTATCACTTAAGTATTAAAACAAATATAATTTTAGTCACTATGTCTTCTTTTATAATTTATCTTTTCTTACATTTATAATCCTTTCTATTAAGTCCCAGCTTATAGTTTATGGAATTATGGCATATTCTTTATTATTCAAGAGTATTATGTATTTATTATTTTAAGATGTCTTGTGCTACCAAATGGATAAAGTCAATTCTTGATTTTTCCACTGTAACTTAAAAATAAATATTATCCTTTAATATTTGTTGCTCTTTTTACTTTAATCCAATAATCTTTAACATTCATTAGTTCATCCTTAATTGCAATTCTTTATAATATATTATTAGATATATTTTCTTTACAACTTGCTGTATAAATTATCTAATAATAAGACTATTGAAAAATTAGAAAAAACAATAATTTTTAAATGGTTTATAGAAAGAATAGATTTTAGAAGAGNAATTATATACACAAGAAGCAATCAATAAGGGATAAAAAAAATAAAATGGATAAGTTGATGAATTTACCTATGTTTCTGATAATAAATTAACAATAATTGCTTGGAAATATAATGGAGACTAATTAAATAAATGGAACAAAGACTTAAGTAAATAGACAAATAAAAACAATATGAAACCGATAACATTTGTAAATTAAGCAGACATATAATAATTAAAAGTACTCACAACTGAGTAGATTAAACAGTTGAAATTGAGTAGTTGGTAGAATGCTACATCATTTAATATTGAATTCACTTAATAAAACAACACTTATGCAGTTGTATTCAAGTGATTAATTATTAGAATATATAAAATATTAATATATAATGAATCCATAATAATTAGATAATAATGTACATAAACAGCCAGGATTTATTTCCTTTCTTAAAATATGGTGGTATTCACATTATTTTGGAACTAAAATTATCTTAATTATTTCAGCTATTTTTGGATTTATTGATATATTTACACATTTTGCTTTTAACATCTTTAGTAATTCACCTGATTAAACAATGCCTTTTTAAATCTAAAGATTAATTTTTGCTCCATTTATTCATTGTATCAATCGAATTTATTTTATAATTTAGATTACAACCTAGATTTAATCTTGGCTATTATATGTATCAATAATAAATTCAAAGACTTTGAAATAAAACTAGGGACAGTAGCTTTCATTATCACCATCACTAGTTTAGGTTTTATCACTTAAGTATTAAAACAAATATAATTTTAGTCACTATGTCTTCTTTTATAATTTATCTTTTCTTACATTTATAATCCTTTCTATTAAGTCCCAGCTTATAGTTTATGGAATTATGGCATATTCTTTATTATTCAAGAGTATTATGTATTTATTATTTTAAGATGTCTTGTGCTACCAAATGGATAAAGTCAATTCTTGATTTTTCCACTGTAACTTAAAAATAAATATTATCCTTTAATATTTGTTGCTCTTTTTACTTTAATCCAATAATCTTTAACATTCATTAGTTCATCCTTAATTGCAATTCTTTATAATATATTATTAGATATATTTTCTTTACAACTTGCTGTATAAATTATCTAATAATAAGACTATTGAAAAATTAGAAAAAACAATAATTTTTAAATGGTTTATAGAAAGAATAGATTTTAGAAGAGTCTCAAATTACTAAGATTAATTAGAACCTAGTGTTGATTCAAGAGAATTACCATATGTTGAAACACCTCCTGCTAAGTTTGTCAAGTGATTTATATATTTTAGATTGACAGCTGAAGGAAGTGCCCCATTTCCTCCATCTCTTGTATTATCAGAATTACAATAGTAATTAAGTAATGAAATACATGAAAGAGTTGTGGATTAAGAAGAATAAAAATAAAAGGAATTATAGAATGAAGAATAAGATCTATGAAATTCATGTAAGTTTTTTTATTATTTCATCTATATCTATTTTAGCTGATGCACTTCTTGCACTCTCAGAATCTATTTCTTTCTTTAATATTTTTTGAATGATATTCTCATAAAAATTCTCAATATCCTCTACACATTATTTAAACTTTGGATTAGCCAATTTCTAATATTAAATCATTTTTGAAAATAACTCTATAGGACATTACTCTTAAGGTTCAAATTCATTTAATTTAAATGAGGATAACAATTCTAATTTTTTATCAGTCAAACCATTCCTTATTAATGCTTTCATAAATATTGGTTAATCTAATTTAAATTCATTTGGACAATCAGATCTTTACAATAAATCTTCTGTAGCTAAACAGATCACATTAACAGATACTGCTAATACATTCCCCATAATTTTAAGTAATTTCTCTTAATTAAATTTTTATAGAGTCTAATCATTTAATTTTATTTCTGGTTCTATACCATCTAAAGCATCTTCATATAATTATTAAAATTAATCATACAATTACTTCACTTCACTATTTTAACTCAATAAAAGACTTTATTCTACCTCTTATTTATCTAATTCTAATTTACAAAGAATCATTATTTATTTCTTTTCAAAAAGAAGCTCTACTTCTTATTTAATTTTTATTAAAATTTCTTAGATCTCATTCTTTTTTCCTTATTTCACTTATTAAACAATGCCTGATACCAAAAAAAAATGTGGAAATGATTAAGCTCTTAAATCCTTAATAAACTTTATTAAATTCTCATCACTTACAGTTTATGTAAGTTTAGGTTATTGTTTCTTATCAAATACCTTCCATATCATAGCACCTAAAGCTACAATACTAAAAGTTCCTATTATTAAATTTTTTTTTTAATCACCGAACATTAATAATTAAATTATATTATTTATTGTTATTCTAATTAAAATTGTTGATCCTCCTTATTTGATACTAAAACACTTAACTATTTTATATATTATTCCTTACACACGTGTTTAGTGAGTTATATATATTAAGTATCTGAATATTATAATATTTATTCAAACACTTAAATTAATTTTAAAATTTCACATGATTTTAGAACTATAAAGATTTAAAACTTATAATTAATTTAATTCTATTTATTATTTATATAAATAAGATATGATATCTCATAAAAAATAATAATTATTCAAAATACTTAATTTTTTTAATGATATAATAATCATTCCAATAAGGCAGCTAACTCTTTATCCATATTAGTTTTGTTTTATTGCTAATAATTTTATTATGCAGGAATTTAATTAGCAGGAACAGTATTAAGTTATTGTTTCATATTAAGTGCTTATTATTATTCATTCTCTTAAAGGTATTTATCAAATTCTGCATCAATTTCTTCATTATCAACACCCATATTGGACATTTATTTCCATAATTCTGAGGTTTCTTATTAGGATGTTTAGAATTCACTAAAAAAATAAAATTAATCAATACTTCCAATCCATCATAGCATCTTATAATTTATCATTAGTTTCTTACTACATTTTTCCTAAATCGGCTGCATCCTATACTGCTTAAGCTATTCCTTAATCTGATTCTAGTGTTTCAATTTAAATAGTCATTTAAGTTAAGACATTATATTTAGTTTGCATTTATTCAATTTATTTTTGTAAAGCCTTCATTTCTATAATTCTTATATGAAATATATACCTGCTATTTTATTTTTGGCTTATTGTTTTTTTCCTTAACTAAGTAATGATCTGATTTCTTGATCTAAGGCTGTAACTTTAGAATCTATCCTATCAATATTGTCTTAGATTTTATCTCTGTTTGATCTAAGATCGTGAAGTGTTTTTTCATATTTTAATTTTGAATCTGGAACAGGAGCTGATGCTCCCTTTTTATCACCTCCACCCTTCTTAGCAAAGCCGAACATTTTTTTATTTAAATATTTATAATTCAAGATCCGAATATTGAATCGGATTTATATACTACTTTATTAGGATTTAATTATCAAGAATTTTATGGAAATTCTTTTTAACTCCTTAATCAAATATATAGAATTCTCAATTTTATTATTAGATAGTTATCTTATTTTTAAGATGTCTCTATTAATCAAGAAATTTATATAATTAAATTTAACAATAATAATAATTATTATTATTAATATTAATATCATATTTTATAATTAATATCAATCCTTATTTAATAATCTATGTTTCTTAAAATCTATTTCATAACCTTCTTATTCACTCTCTTCTTCTGGTTAATCAAATATAATAGTTTTATCACTTGGATATTTTTTATCATTTACTGTTATTTTACCTCTTACAGTTTTTAATTTTGCAGATCTTTATGTTACTACTGATTTTGGTTTCATATAAGCATTATTTAAAAAGAATTTAAAATCTATTTCTGTCTAAACATCTTAAGAATCTGTATAAATTCTAAATTTATATTCCATATCATCTAAAAATAATTTTTTATAAACCAAAAGTTCCTTATTCTCTTTTATTGTTGGTTATAACCAATAATCAGGCATTAATTCATCATCTGATTTAACTACATTTTATTAAATACATCTTAAATCATCCATAAATGAAATGCAATTCAATAATAAAAAAAATGTTTTCTTATTCATTTTTGGAGTTAAAATATCATATAATTAAGAATAATCTCTCTCATCTTCTAATTATAAATAACAATTTAATAATATTTCTAATTGATCTGCCATCATTTTTAATCTTATTGTAAATTCATCATCTCCTGTCAATTCTTTACATTATAATATTCTCCCTATTGATTAACCTGGAAATTTAGCTAATCTTCTACGATAATCCATTTTATTTCTTATGAAAATTTGAATTCCTGCTAAAATTGTGTTTTTATAAAATCTGTATAATCTACTTACAAATTTGTGTCTAGAAATACTAAAAAATATATTTAAATATTTAAACCCTATTCCTGACACTTTTTAGAACTCTGGTAATGCTAATCTAATTACAGATCTATATTTCATTGCTGTAGTAACCAATAATTTTAATTATTCTGTATTCAAACCAGGTCTTGGATTCATTATATCTTAATATATAGCTTTTAAAGTAAATGGAATTTCAATTTTTATATCATACATTGACTCTAACACTTTTGCTATTTCTGGCCATCTCTTTTATCCACGTTCTTAAACAAGTTATTTTAATGTTTCTGCTATTTTCGGATTGTCTGTACACTTTTTTAGCATTATTTTAATTTTATTATTAGATTTCGCAATTGAAACACTACTTACCTGCAAAATATTGGAATATTAAAAAAAAAAAGCATACAAAATATTTTACTTGGAAAAAATATTAACTCTTCAATATTCAAACAAACACTTTAATTTAATTATTATGTATTTACCAAATCAAAATATTTAAAATTATTTATTCTAAAAATTTTATTAAAACTATCTTTATATTTTCTACTTAATCTTTATATTATCTACTTATTATTTATATTTTCTACTTATTCTTTTTATTCTACTTAAAATATAATATTATTAAATTTCTTTTAAAATAATCAAAAAATAAGATAGTCAATTTTAAAAAATATATCTTGGAACAATTAAGATATAATTTATTTCTAAAAATCTAATTATATTGATTATAAAAGAAATTTAAATACTTGTATAAATATTTCAAAAAATAATTAAATGAAAAATAGAGTTCCTTTGCGAGAATAAAAGCCATTTGCTCATCTTTAATAAAAATAAGATATTAAAGAAGAGAAAGGACCAGCAAATTTTGTTGTTCCTGTATAAGCAACAAATAAAAGAAAATCAAATTTGCTTAATAATAAAGCATTTGTAGCAGGTATAAAGAAAGCTTGGTAAACTGGAAATTTGGCTTTAGTACATTATGATTTATAAGATTTTCCAGATGAAATCATTAATATTGATACTATAAATTTAGAGGGAGAAGAATGGTGGTAAAAATGTCCATTAACAAAATTGGATTTAACAAATAATAATATTTAAGAAATACCAATTTATGATACGTAAGATATTATAGTATACTTAGACTATAAGATTTATAAGTATTAAGATTAGGAAATAATAAAATAAGCAGATTTCATTTTGATTTGACAAAGTAATTTTAAAATTTGAAATCATTAACACTTCAAAATAATCAATTAATAGAATTTTCATGCAGACTTGATTCAATAGTTGAATTAAATTTAGCTGATAATAAATTAACAGCAATTGATAATCTTTATTTTCCAAATTTAGAATTACTTGATATTTCAAATAATTAATTTTCATAACTTCCATCACATCTTCCTCCNGCATTATTTTAATTTTATTATTAGATTTCGCAATTGAAACACTACTTACCTGCAAAATATTGGAATATTAAAAAAAAAAAGCATACAAAATATTTTACTTGGAAAAAATATTAACTCTTCAATATTCAAACAAACACTTTAATTTAATTATTATGTATTTACCAAATCAAAATATTTAAAATTATTTATTCTAAAAATTTTATTAAAACTATCTTTATATTTTCTACTTAATCTTTATATTATCTACTTATTATTTATATTTTCTACTTATTCTTTTTATTCTACTTAAAATATAATATTATTAAATTTCTTTTAAAATAATCAAAAAATAAGATAGTCAATTTTAAAAAATATATCTTGGAACAATTAAGATATAATTTATTTCTAAAAATCTAATTATATTGATTATAAAAGAAATTTAAATACTTGTATAAATATTTCAAAAAATAATTAAATGAAAAATAGAGTTCCTTTGCGAGAATAAAAGCCATTTGCTCATCTTTAATAAAAATAAGATATTAAAGAAGAGAAAGGACCAGCAAATTTTGTTGTTCCTGTATAAGCAACAAATAAAAGAAAATCAAATTTGCTTAATAATAAAGCATTTGTAGCAGGTATAAAGAAAGCTTGGTAAACTGGAAATTTGGCTTTAGTACATTATGATTTATAAGATTTTCCAGATGAAATCATTAATATTGATACTATAAATTTAGAGGGAGAAGAATGGTGGTAAAAATGTCCATTAACAAAATTGGATTTAACAAATAATAATATTTAAGAAATACCAATTTATGATACGTAAGATATTATAGTATACTTAGACTATAAGATTTATAAGTATTAAGATTAGGAAATAATAAAATAAGCAGATTTCATTTTGATTTGACAAAGTAATTTTAAAATTTGAAATCATTAACACTTCAAAATAATCAATTAATAGAATTTTCATGCAGACTTGATTCAATAGTTGAATTAAATTTAGCTGATAATAAATTAACAGCAATTGATAATCTTTATTTTCCAAATTTAGAATTACTTGATATTTCAAATAATTAATTTTCATAACTTCCATCACATCTTCCTCCTTTAATTAAAAAAATATCTGCAATCGGAAATAAAATATAGATAATTAAATAACAAGATTTAATAGAATGTAAAAAATTGGAAGATATATAATTATCTAAAAATTAAATTGCATTTATAGAAGAAGGAGCATTTAATAATCTTATTCAATTAAAGATATTAGATTTAAAAGAGAATAAACTTAAATATTTTACTTAAGGTTAACTTGGAACAAATCACGAATGTTTAGATTCAATCCAACTATCATTTAATTAATTAGAAGTTTATAATTGTTATGAAGGAATATAAAATATATCTGTACTTTTATTAAATAACAATAAAATAAAGGAATTACATCAAGAGATAATTAATTTAAAAAATTTAAAAACCCTAGATATATCAAATAATGATTTGGGAGATTTACCATCTTAATTAGGATTTTTAGCTTAATTAGTAAGAATTCAACTTGAGGGTAATCCATTAAAATGTATAAGATCTAATATTAGAAGTGCAGGTGCTCTTTAATTAAAAAAATACCTTTAATAAAGAACTGATGATGCAGCTAAATTAGAAGTTTAAGCAGATCCAAAACTAAAATAATAATTATATTAATCTAATAATATATGGGAAGAATATTTAAGAAATTTCTTACATAAAGATGAATTAGCTATAAGATAAAAAAATATCAACTAAATAGATAATTGTGTATTTCGATTAACTAATTTGATTATCATAGATTTTTCATAAAATAACATTGAAATTATACCAGATTCAATTTAATAATTATAAAATCTAAAAAAAGTTTGTTTTAATGAGAATAAGATTACTCAGATTTCATTATGTTTATTCAATTTAAGAGATCTAGTGGAATTAGAATTAAGATAAAATAAAATTTAATTCCTACCTTCAAAAGAATAAGTCTATTTACCTAATTGTATATATATTATATAATATTATAGTAATTCATCTTGATTTGGGTAAGAATTAACTTTAGAAAATTCCTAATTTTATACCAGATTTATTGAAACTTAGAAGATTATTATTAGCTTATAACTAAATAGATTCAATCTAGAGTTTATTATTAAAAGATTCAATTATAGAGGTGTTAGATATTAGCAATAATTCAATAGATTAATTAAGTGATGTAAGATTTATATTTTAATATAGGATATCTATTTTAAAATGCCAAATTTATAGCATTTAAATTTATAAAATAATAATATGAGAACATTTCCTACAATTTTAGGATTCATGTCTTTAAAAACATTATAAATTGATGGTAACCCAACAAAATTAATTAGCAGATAAATAATTGACAAAGGAACTGTTCATATTTTAGATTATTTAGCTAAAAAACATCCTTTAAATTAAATACCACCTAAGATTTCACCTATTGTTATTGATGATTCTGTAATAAATAATTAATCTAACATGTCTTAAGAATCAACTACAAAATAAAGATAAATAATTTAGAGTGGTAAATCATCTACATCTTCATAAATGCTTGTAGAGGAAACAAGATAATAAAGATAATATGAATAAAATAAAATAATATAAGAATAAACTTAATAATAATAATAATATGTTGATGTAGGATAGTTGAAAATTGAATTATAGAATCTTGAATTAAAAATTAAGTATAATCAATTTATTATTTAATTATAGATAATTAGAGAGAGAATTAAATGAAAACTTTTCACTCAATAAATTTTAAATTTAAGAGAAAAGAAAATTTTTATAGTCACTTATGTTATAAAGATCTGCAATAATATAATAAATTAATGGTTATTGAATAAAATGAACAAAAATTAATATTATTTATATTAAAATAATTAAAACGTGTTTTGAGTGAATGATAAAATTATGGATGCTCTTAGTTTTGATTTGTTTTGGTTCATGTTAAGATATCTTAACATCAATTAAAAATTATGCAGATGGAATAGTTTAATCTAATGTCACTTAAAAAATACTTATAGATTTTGCTCCATTATTATTGCCTTTTTCAATATTATCTATAATATTAATATAATTGATGAAGGTTTGCTTCAGAAGATAAAAATTTTATGATAAACTGCCTCAAACTGAATAATAAGCAAATAATAAAAAAGTTAAATTACCAATAAAACACAGAATATAATTGTACTTTATGAGATATTATTGTTAAATTTTGAGATTATTTACACATTGATTAGTTATATATATTTAAAATTATTTATTTTTTTATTGAAACAAATCACTCTAAAATATTATTAAACCAGTTATCTGATAAATCTCTTAAAGGAAACTTAGTTTTGCGAATCATTTTAAATCTTTTAAAATTCTTTTACCATAGTAAAAAATAAAAATGATAAGAGTTTGAAATAAATATTAAATAAATAATCTAAATTATCTTGAGCTAAGTAATTTTAGCTTCTAAAAAAAGATGACAAAATAAAAACTTATCAGAAAATTGATAAATAGAGAATTACTATTTCTTAATTGATTTTATTTCAAATTTAATTTTAACAATATTGAATCCATATTGCTTTACAAGAGATGATATGTTAATTTAAAAATATTTTATTATATTTTCAAATTGAACAAATCTTGTATTTTATTCTTTTCTCCAACTATCACAATTTACAATTGATCTATCAATTTAAAATTCTATTTCATTTATATATCAATTTATATTACCCAATTCTAATCATTCTTTATAATAATAAAAATTCTACTCATTATGAATTCTTAATCTTTATTAAATTTTATCAATAATGCTATTCGATTTAAATAAAACTATTATAACAATTTAATCGATATCAGAATGTTCATATTTTTTAAATTTAAGGCAAATTCGATTCATCATTTTAAGAATATAAAAACTGGTAAATCTCCAATCTTTTATTTTTTTTATTGCATTCCTAACAAATACTGTGCTGGTTAAATGATAGCAAGAAATTATTAGAGTTATATAAATTAAAATACTTAACAAGTGAAATAAAGGATAATTTAAAAGTATTTCAAAATTCATTAATCCTTAATTAAATAAAAATCAATTATTGTTTGCATCAAATTTTTAAATTATTTGATTCTTTTTCTCCTTAGGAAAGCAGCAATCTTGGTAAATCTATTTTAATTCAAATAGTATATCAATTTTTATAAAATTGATATATTTCTAATTATTAAGCAATTAGAGGGCATCTTAATACCTACTTATACATATAGCTTTAAATAAAGTATTAAATATTTTTTTTTAGTTCTTCTTTTTCTTTAAACATCTTTTTTTCGTGATTTATATTTAAATCAAATGCCATAAAAGCAGCTATTTACTTTAATTGATCTGAATTGAAAAATTAAAAAAAAAGAATTTAATTAAGATTAAATACTAAAATCAGAAAATGACACATAATTCACAACTTCTGGGTTTCTATTTTTTGATTTTAAAAGACCTTACTGATTCATTATCTTAATCTATTTAGGTGTTTAATTTATAACAAGATTCTGTTACTAATCTAATATCATCTAAAGTATCAATTCTTGGGTTTTATTAAGTTTAAATCTAAAAAAATAATATTAAATTTAGTTACAATCTCATCATTATTGATATGATTGGTTTCAATTTCTTTTTCTTAAAAATTTGAAACAGAAGTGTTAAAATATTATTGTTTTTAAGCTTCTAGTTATTCAATTTATTGTTATAAATTTTACATAAGTTTTTTGTGACTAGTAGAATTTTAGAAATTTTGATTTTAATGTCGTTGAGGAGTTGCAAATTTTGAAATAATTTCTGATTCTTGTTAAAGTAATTCAATTTGTTTAGTATCTTATTTAAATTGTTGAAGTTTTTGTATTAAAAGTAATCCTTACTGTTTAGATTTATGCAAATGTAATTGAATGTTTTCAATTTCATTTTAGAGATGTTCTAATTATTACTAAGATTATGTTTTTTCTTTTTTAGTGATATTTTGTTTTTATTAACAATAAATTAATTCTGTTTTTAGTTCTTAGATATGATCATTGATTTCTTTATTTTTTAATTCTCTTTATGAGTTATCTTCTTTGAATTATAAGACAAGTTCAGTATGTCTTGTTTTCATTTCTTCAATATATTTGATAGAATTAGAATTTCCCATAGACATTCTATTCCTTAGATCTCTTGGAGTAGAGTATTATTATGGAGTGGCAACATAACTTTTTGATCTTTCACTAATAATACTAGGAGATTTGGAATGAAATTGAAGAGGAGGGATAGTAGTTTAGCAAAAAGAAGAATTATTAGATTAAGATTTTTGTAGTTCTTTTTCATGAAGTAAAATTTCTAGTTAGTCTATAATTTCATGAGCTTTATCTAACTATTCCTAATAGTATCTAACTCTGGAGTTGGGAGATACAGATGGAGATGGTGGTTAAAGATCAAAAATCATATTTTAATTAATAAATGTACATGTATAATATAATGTATGTGTGTTTAGACTTTTCATAACCTTCTTCCTCTTCTACCTCCAGGTCTTCTTGTAGAATCTGTTGGGATTGGAGTAACATCTTCAATTCTTCCAATTTTAAGTCCCAAACGAGCCAAAGCTCTTAATGCAGCTTAAGCACCAGGTCCTGGTTATCTAGTATCAACACCTTAGAATATGAGATAAATAATTTATACCTCCTCTAGCTCTTAATTTAATATGCAAAGCATTAATTTTAAGTGTTTTCAATTTCTCATAAACATCTTTAGCTGCTTGCATAGCTGCATATGGTGATGATTCTTCTCTATCTGATTTCACTTTCATTCCACCTGTAACTCTTGCCAATGTTTCTCTACCTGTTAAATCAGTTATATGAATGAATGTGTCATTCCATGTAGACAAGATATGAGCTACTCCAAATACTAATTCATTTCCTGCTACATTTGGTCCTAAAGTAGCTACTACTTATTATGTTGTTTCCTCTCCAGTTTTCTTTCCCTTCTTTCCTTTTTATTATTGAACAGGTTATTCTTATTTATCAGCCTTAATTTAATTGTTATTGTTACCATTGTCTAAAAAATAATTTAAATCTTTTTAATATAAAAAATAGAAATCCTGCAATTATTTAATTTATATAGACACTCTCTAAAAACAATTCAAGGACTTCATACTCAATAATTAATTTATAAATAAATGAGCGAAGAAGAGAAAGTCAATCAAATAACCTCAAACACTGTTAATGAATTAGTCAAAAATGATAAATATGGTCATTTAATTTAACTCTATCTTAAAAAAGATCCTGCAAAGTAATTAATCTATTCCATCATATTATAGAATCAAAAAATATAATACTATTCAAAAATCTAATTAAATTTATCATGTAAATTAAGATGTAGCTGTTTGTGCTCTTAATGATGAAATATATTCAGCTAAATTAATTAAGATCTATTGTATTAAAGATCCTTCAAATACTTTTATTCCTATTATATAAGTATAATGGTATTATAATCATTCTTAAATTATTAGGTATTATTCTAAATAAGATCTTAAAATAGATTAAAAACTTATTCAATGTATTTCTGATAAAGAACTCTTTTTTTCTACTCATTCAGAGTATTTACCTGCCAACAAAATTTAAGTAGGAATAAAAATATTAACTTTTGAAGAATATTCTGAACTTGAATTTGAAGAAGAAACTATATTTTTTAGTAGAGCTGCAATTGATCTTTAATCTATGGAACCTAGACCAAATATAAAATTATGGAAAAAGAGTTGTGTTTGTTAATTACCATAAAATCCTGATCTATAAATGATTTAATGTGATGAATGTGATAATTGGTATCATTTAGATTGTGTATTACTTCAAGATTAAGATATTAATAAAATTGATAAATATTTATGTCCTCGATGTATTAAATGATTATAAACAACATTTTTATTGTACTAAATATGTATAAATCATTCTGTAGCAAATTTATTTTGAGTTTTCTTTGTTCTCTAAGCTTTATTTTTTTCTCTTCTATCATTTTATTCTTTCTCAATTTTATCTACTCTAACTTTTTCTTATTTTGTTTCATGAATTGCCTCAATCAAAACTTTCTTATTCTTGTATTGATTACCTTTTGAAGCTAAATAAAATTCATGATATCTATATATATTTATTTATATTATATACTATTATCTATCTATTTTCTTTGATGCTCTATATTTTCTTAATAATCTTCTTAATACTCTTTATCTTCTAATCCAAAGAACTTTAGTTGGCATTCTTGCTTCTCTTGTACCTCTTCTTTTACCAGTACCTGTATGTCTACCTCTTCTTTTTGCTTCAAGGAATCTTCTTGCTCTTGCTCTTGAATGAATTGTTCTCAATCTTCTCATTATTAAACCATCTTTTATTAATTTTCTAATTGACATTCTTGAATTTGCTAGACTTATTTCACTTGCTTCATTTGGGTCTAACCAAACTCTATTAACACCAACCTTTAATTATGTTGCAGCTAATCTCTTTTACAATCTAAGGTTTACCATTAAAAAAATAATATCTAAATTTTTAAATTTTTTTTATTCCTCAATCACATTATTTTTCCTATAATCCAATATTCTTACTCATTCCTTAATCATTTATTTATCTAATTCTTATTTTTTTATATTTTTATCTTCTCTCTTATATTTAACCTAATTTTTTTATTCACTATTTATTGTCTTGTCTTATTTATTTCTACATATATCTATTCAAAATCATAATAATTCCAAAAAAAAAATTATTTTATTTCAAAATTTATGAAAATGATACAAAAATATATTGTTTAATTCTAAAAATTAAATCAAATCAAAATATTGGCATGTCATTCTTAAAATAAAACCAATCTAAATGATCTATTAAAATGTAATTTAGTAATACAAAAAAAAACTATTTACTGACATTTATAAAAATATAATAAAATGAACCGAAATTAGATGATTTTATAATTCTAACCAAAATAAAATACTAATAAAAATGTTTTTTCTTGTACATCATTAATTATTGAGATCATGTTATCATACGAAATATCAATTTAATTAGATTTATATAAATCAAGAATAAGATTTTTAAGAGTCTTATATTTGCGTATGTTTGTTTTTAGAATTCCTAAAATAAAAAAGAACCTTTACTAATAAAGTTTCTATAAAAATTAAATCCTTTAATAAACTTGCTATATATGAATATGAAGGGAAGATAAAAAATTAAAAAGAAATCATTTTTTTTGAGAAATTATAAATTCTTGATAATTACAAAGTAATTATATATATAGCATAGAACGCTTTAAGAGATAAAAAGATGACATAAAATTTAAATAATTTAATGAATTTTGGTTATCCTAAATCTGAATTTCAAACTCCTTAAAAGCCAATTTATCATAGATCATAACATAAACACAATTCTAGTCAACCTTTATTAGGATAGTATTTTCGAGATGTACAAGAACCAAAAATGAGTCTGTGTAAAGTTGGGGAAGAGTCCTTAAAAAAATGGGATTTCTTTTCTGATCCTTTTAGTCTACCTGAAAAATATTTAATTAGTCCATAAAATAAAATGAAAACAGAAACAACTGATATGGGATTTGATAGTATCGATTTTATGTTAGGAAAATTAACTGATAGATATAGCTCATCATCTCTTTAATTGTTACATTAAAAAACTCAATCAGAAAAAATAATTGGTAAAAAAGTTCAGTTCTCTGAAATAGTATAAGTTAAGAATGATGATGGAAGTGAATCTGAAGAACCTATGTCAAAATTATCTAGATAAAAAGCAAGAAAAAGCAAGTTTTCTATGAAAAGTTAGAGATCAATTATTCAAGATTGATTTTATTATACTTTGTCAATTTATTTACATACTTAACACTAATGTTCTTATTATATAACTATTATTATATTCTTGTAATTTAGAGTTATTATATTCATTAATTGATTTTATACATTCATTTCATTCATATTATTAATAAGTTCAATTTTATGAATAAATTAGGTAAGAGGTTCCAGATTGACTAATAAATATAGTCACCCAGAAAATTTTAAAATTTATAGAATGATAATTTAGAAATTCAAAATCAATTAGTTCAATAACATATTTTTGACAATTCTATGTCAATGAATATCAAAGAACATATTGATAAACTTTCTGTATCATACAATTTGTTCTATTTTAGAACACTCTTAAATCTATTAAGGAAGATTTAAGGATTAGTCGCGAGGATATGAATCTAATAAAAGAAGATTTATAAAAAATCAAATCTAATCAATATCAAGAAGAAGATCGTATCACCAAAACTCTTTTATCAGATGTATCTATATTATATTATATTAAGCTAAATAAATAAAAAAATGATTTGAAGAAGTAATAAATTACAACATCTATTACTTATACAAGTCTTAACAAATAAATCTCATTATTAGAGGATGACAAAATTTATATTAAGGATAATATCATTTAACTTGAATCAGATACTAGTTCATTAGAAATACAGATAGGATTCAGAACAAACTATGATATCTGATTAGTATAATTAATAAAAATTATTTAACAGATATAGGTTAATTTATAGTGATAAATGTCTTTAGAATAACTTTCTTGTTTATCAAAATTATGAATTTTATTATCAATCTACCAATCAAATCAATAATATCTGTATAATCAATAATCATTTTAAACTTGGAATAATTAGTTAATCAATTAGATTAGATGATAAGCTTAATTTAATAAGTTAAGGCTTTTCAACTTAAAAACTATATTTATATATTTTTTCTATTGAAAAGATAAATATTCCTGCTTTTAGTTAAAATCAATTTAGGTAAAAAACAATAATTTTTAAAGACTTTTAGAAGTTTCTTTGTAAAAATAAGTTAAATCAATTGATTAAGTAATTATCAATCCTACAGATTTCAAAGTAATTATGGGATGATATGATTATCATTCATATTTTATTAATATCAGTATTTAGATTTTGTATCTTTAAACCTATTAGGAAATTAGAAATCTTAATATTTCATATGTAGTTATAAAGTAAAAAAATTGCTTAACTAGCATTGATTGATTATACCGAGAAATATATATAAAATCACTTATTCATATTCTTTAGATTTGTTAAATCTTCTTCTTTTATCCTTTTTCTGTTGCTTAACTAGCATTAAAAGATTCTTTATCATAAAACTTCATATGAAGGTAATAAATCACATAAAATTGATTGATATACATTAATTATATTTCAATCAATATATTAATATATTGTTGGATTTATAATATAAATTGAAAAAATACTAAGCATTTTATTTTAGTTGTGTAACAAAAAGTTCAAAGAATTATACTTAAAATTTGTTTTATTTAAGAGACATTGCTTTCAAGAACTCTTATCTGGAAGAATAATGAAATCACATTCTTAGTTAATCAAATAACAATTGCAAAGAATCTTTCAATTATTTTGAAATCAAATCTGAAATTAAATAGTTAATTATGTATCTCAACTTAATTAAAAAAATAGAAAAATAAATAATTATGAAAATCAATTAAATTAATAAAATAACAATAAGATAACTTTTATTTAATTCAGAAATGAAGTTTAAGAAATAAATGAAAGAACTTCTCCTTAAAAAGCATTTGGATTTGAATTTGTTGAGAGATGGGAATAATTTATACATTAATTTTGATTTATAAGTAATACTATAAATTATTATAAATATTTTTTATTAATGTTACAAAAATTAAGAAAAACAATTTTTTTAAGATGATCTAAATAATTGTAAAAGCTTATAAAACAAGCTTTTCAATAAGATAGAGAAGTATAGGGAGTATTTTTAATTTATAATTCTTTTCATTTTTGATTATTATGTATTGGATATTTACATTTGATTGAATGTAATGTATTTGTATCTTAAAATAATATTTGTAACGTAGTAAAGTGATTTTTTGATGATAAAAGACTTTATCGGGATGAATTAGAGAGTGAATATAAATACAAAGCTAATTTATTCTTTTAAAATAATAAATCAATACATTCTTAAAAGCATATGCATATCAAAACCATTCTTTTGAGTGAAGGATCATCATCAAATGTGTTCCTTACGGAGGATCCAAATTATGTTATGAAAGAATATAAAACAATGTACCCTGTATAAATGAGATTAAAGGAAGCATAAATTTTAGAGATTATTCGAAGTGATCACATAGTAAAATTGATTACCTTTACGGATAATTATTTAATATTAGAAAGACTATAATCTTATGATTTATTTGAAATAATAAAATCACAAAGTCTAGATCATAAACAAATAAAAGAAACTTGTAAAACTTTGATAAGAATAATAAACTAAACTCATAAGATGTAGGTGGTCCATCGTGATATAAAATTAGAGAATATTTTAATTGATAAAAATGGAAAACTAGTTTTATGTGATTTTGGATTCGCTGAGTTGTTATCTAATTGTGCAGTCAAAAGAACTGTGGGTACTTTAAATTATATGCCTCCAGAATTACATTAGGAATCAGTATTAGGTGGAATAAATAGTGAGAACATAAATACTCAAATCCTAATAAAATCTGATGTATTCTCACTTGGAGTTACAGTTTTTTAAGTCATTTTAGGATTTCAGCCATTTACTTCAACAAAACCAACTGCTAATTGTAAATTATGGAAACTTATACAACAAAAAAAATGGCCTTAATATTGGACTCTAGTTTAGAAATTGTCTAAGCTTTAAATTGACCCACTTACATAAAATTTCTTGGAATAATTTTTACAACCAGATACTACATCAAGAGCTACTTTAGATGAAATATACTCTCATCCATTTCTAGATGATACAAATGACAATGTTCATTTAATTTTCTGATATTTTATTTGTATGTAAATTTAATTCTTCCATTTATTTTAATTTTCTAATTATATATTAATTAAAAATAACAAATAATAAAATTTTTGAACATCTTATTAAATAAGTTATACACATTTATGAATCTAAAATTATACAAAGAATTGTTTAACGATTACTTTTATATGTATAAATATTTATTGTTTTGAATTTAATAATAATTGCTTAGAATAGAGAGATGTGAAAGAACATAAAAATATTAAATCTTTTAATTTTAATTTTAAATGGCAAGAGCATAAAAAGACACAAGACCAATTGCAGATTAAAATACATCAGAAGCAGCCTGTACATATGCTGCTCTCATCTTATATGAAGACAATCAAGAAGTAAAAACAATTATTAAGAAAAGATCAATGCAGCCAAATTAGCATAAATCCTTAAAGCTGCTAATTTAAGAGTTGAGCCAATTTGGACAAAAGTATTTGAAAAGGCACTCAAAGGAAAGAGAGTAGGAGATTTATTACATGGAAGCAGTGGAAGTGCACCTACTGCTTAGGCCACTACAAATACCGCAGCACCAACCACTTAATAAGCTAAAGCTCCTGAACCTGTTAAGGAAGTTAAGAAAGTCGAAGAACCTGAAGAAGATGTTGATATGGGAGGCTTATTTGATTGATAAACATCATCATTCGTACATTAATATTCAAATATTGAATGAATTGCATCATTTTTAAGAATTATTCTTAAGCATATTCTCTATGCAATCTTTTTGTATTTTTACAATATACTTTTGAGATAATTATTTTGAATTAATCTTACTTCCTTATTCTTAAAACTAAATTAAAATAGTATAAACATATTGATAATATTTATTAGAATATTTGTAGATATAATTATAAACATTTCATTCAGGTTTATCATATTTTTTATACTATTTAACCATGTCATCTATTTTCTTTTTAGTTTCTGCACTTAATTCATCACTTTCATGATCTGTTTTTTTCTTTTTTTACCAAAATTAGAAGATAAAAACAATGAAGATTGCTACTAAAATCATAGGGAACCTGAAAGATTCCATTAATGAGAAAGAAGAACTTTATGGCATAGGAATATGAGTTAATTCAATTTATCTTATTGTAGTTTTATTATTTGATGTGTAAAACTCATAAGCATTACTAGTTTATGCATTTATTTTATGCGAGCGAATCGAATAATATTAATACCATAATCTTTGATCATCTAAAGATGTTAAATATAGAACTTCATCTTAATATAGTGATTTATATAAAGATGTATTATAAATCTACAAAGTTCTATCATATCCAATTAAATAAGAATTAATTACTCTTATATTCTTAAGTTTTTATAAAGTGGGAATCTTATAAGAAACTAAATTTAATTTGTTTAATAAATACTTGAACATTCATGATGCTTTCCTGATTTTATTTAATATATTAAAATATCCTAATTAGATAGCAATACATAAATATTCTGACTATAAATATTCTCTTAATAAATTGAAACTATTGAAGCAGCAGGTTGATCACATTTTGGTGTTACTACAGTTAATGATACTGAATTTAGAAAACCAATTATTTTTTCTGTTTAAAACATTATATGTGGATGTCTTCTTAACAAATTCATTATGGGAGTTGAAGATATAGTATTTTTATTTTTCAAAGTACCATTTTAAAAATAATAAGAAATTGCTCCATTTTCATCACCAACTAAAAAAACTCTTGTGTTTCTACCAGAATTAACTAAAATAGAAGTTGCCTTGTAATTTAATTAAAAACTTGATGCCCAAGTTAAATCAATTTCATGATAATATCCATTTTTATCAATTCTACGAATATCATCAATAGGTTCCTCTTTAATATTTTTATCGATTATTGTCATGTTTAATATAGTTAAATTTTTATCTGCATCATATAATCCTATATAAAATTCATCTACATTATGTAAAATATCAGTCATCAATATATTACTTGAATGATTGTATTATGCAATAATTGATCCTAATTAATTTATTATCATTATTTCATTATCACTTGATTTACAAACAAGCAATTATGATGATGGATAATGTAATTGTTTTAAATGGAATAAATGTATGTCTATTAGATCTTTATCCATTTCAAATATGTTTTTTATTTTCACTCCATCTAGAAATCTTTTTCTTGCTTCAAAATATTCTACATTCTATGCTAAATCTATTTAATTTTCTATGTATTTTATCTTATCATAAATTGAGCAATTTATATTTGATAGTAATGCTAACAAAAATAACATTCAATAAAATATATATTCAATAAAATTATTCCTATGAGTTGGCTAAACTGCCCTAACTTATCATACCATTAAATAGTTCATTCAACTTTTATGTTTCATATTCTCTAACTTACATAAGATCTTATCTAACCTTTTCAAATAAACCAATTATTTACTCTATCTATTTCAGACTTCATTTTTATTTCACTTTCCTCTTTTTGATATAATGATTATATTTCTTATTTTAATTCATTATTTTCTTCACTTAAACTCATACACCTTTCTTCTAAATCCTACACTTTTTAATTTAACTATTAATAGTTCTCTTTGTACTCTTATAATCTTTCCATTTCATTTTAAAAATCTTTTGATATTACTTACTTAAATTCTTCTATCTGATTATTAATCTCTTATTTGCTTTATTTCATATCCTAAAGAATTCTACTCTTTTCTAATTTATAATATTTCAATTTCTCTTTTAACTTCTCATTTTCAGTTTTCAAAGGTGCATTCTAAAATAAAATCTCATCTAATTTTTATATTTCTGTTTTCAATATACTATTTTCTTCTCCAAAATAAATTAATTATTCTTTCAATTATCTTTATTACTCATCATTATTTATATACAAAGACTATTAATTTCTAATCATTTATTTATACATTCAATGTATCATTTTCTTATTTCAAATGATCTATCACACCCTTCAATTCAAAAATATCTTTTATCAAATTATCTTTTTCTAATTGTAATTTATTCATTTTATAAAATTCTTATTCCTTTCTCTATATTGATTCTTAATAAACCTCTTTCAACTGTTAATTTTCTTCTAATAATTCATTTATTTAGCTTTACAAATCAATTATTATTTAATCCTTTTTTAAAAATTCATTTTTTAATATTTCCATCTATCATTAATAAATAATTCATTTTTACTTTTTCTCTTTACTCTTTTATTAGACTGATATAATATTGCTCTTGTTCTATTAATTTCATTTCATTAATTCTTAGATTACCATGACTTTATAACAACTCCATAACTTATTATGAAGCCATATAAATAATTAAAATAAAATCAATTCATCATATGTTTATTCATTTACTCAACTCTACTAATTGGTCTATCCAAATTCATATCATTTAATTGTGGTTACTTAAGACAGGCAAAACTATCACTTATTAGATTTTTTGCATTCTTTATAAATCCTCTCTCTCTAGCTTAATCAATTCTTCTCTTTTCTTCATTAGACATTTTCAAAATTGTCATAATAGCATTCATTAATATAGATGCTTCTTTATAATTTCTAGTTTCTTAATACAAAAAGTATTTGTAAACTACATTCTTTAAATACTCAAAATTTGGGTTTTTATTATCTATTTCTTCTTTATTCTATAATATTTGATCTGTTTAAATTTATTTATTTGATATCTATTTATTTGGAGTGATTTCTTGTTATTTTAATGTGGACTCTTGCTCAAATGGGTTTATTTCATCATAATCAGGAGTAGGAGTTTCTTCATTTTTCTTTTATACCTAATTTATGTCTATTTATTTTTTAGATTCTAGTTCTTATTCTAATTCTTAAATTTTTATATTTTGCTTTTGAATCTATTCTAATAGTCTGTCAATCTATTATTTATACTTTAGTTATTCATTCATGAGATCTGAAGAATTTATTTTATTCATTCGATCTGGTTATTATAATTAAAGTTCTTAAACCATTAGTTATGTTTTTAAATTTGCATTCTCTTCTTCTAATTAATTAAGTGTTTGTAATTGTTAATTTTTAATCTGTATAATGTCATTTAGTTCTATTATCTCTTTTGCCAATCTTGTATTATTAATATCCAGATCATTTATTTATTATTTTAATTGTTTAATTATTTATTAAGTCTTTTGATCAGTATTTTAACTTTATTTCTCAATCATTTAACGATATTTTTCCTCTAATTAAAACTTTTCATTATTTGTCTCCTTAATTAAATTTGTTAAAGCCTTCGATTTTTCTTCATCTTTTTGTTTGAATAAATCAAGAATTTAATTTTGATCAAATTAACCTATTTTTATGAATATATATAACCCAAAGGTTTTTGTTCAAATTTATTGATTTCATCATTTAAAACTAATGAAATAGTTTAATACAAAGTTTCTCTATCTTTTGCTATTAGTTTATACTCTTTGTATGTCGAAACATATTTCTCGGATAATTTATCTAATTTTTTAGTAATTGTTTTATTTTCCTTTATCTTATGATTTATTTTGTATTATATACTTTATCTTTCAATTAAGAAACCAATAATTCTTTACTCAGATCATCTAACGCTTATTCATTATTTTCTTGCATTTAATTAAAATAAAATAATGGAATTAGAGAAACAAATTTACAAATTCCACTATTGTTTGACTTCATGGAAATATGCAAGAGCTTTTGCAAAGATTCTATTTTTAGGATTTCTTGGAATTTCAGTAATACTACTAGGTATATATGTATCACTTTGCATTCGACAAGAAGAAAGGAAATTATAATTTTTTTAAAGCGACAATGTAATTTCTTAATTTAACGACACTGTTATTTATACAGTTAATATACCTAATCAGAATTCTTAATAGCCTTTATTATAAATGAAATTTTCATTTAATAGATACCTATTAACACTTAAATAAAATATTTCAAATTCTCATTAAATTACTTAGGAGAATCTATAAGTAGAAGCTAAAAATTATTAATCAGGTTTTGATCTTTTTTTCTTAAATTTTGTTGACATAGAAACTATGTTTTTAGTTGATTTTACATAATATTTTATAGATAGTGAAAAAGATATCATAATTTAGAATTTAAATACTAAAGAATTTTGGTATTGGACAAGCATTTCTTTAAAAAATGCTTAAGGTAAATCATTTTACATTAAAATGATAAGAAATTTTTTTATGTGTCAATAAATTTTATTATGCCTTTTTTTTGTTTCTTGTTCCTCATCAATTATAATCCGTTTATTATTAATATCTATCCCTGTAATTACTTTAATTACAAGTAAATTGATTTATAACTATTAATAGAAAATTTAATTAGAATATTATTAAGATAACAATAATAATAAATCAATAATCAAGAGAATCATGAGAATTGGATTGGAATTTATTTAAGGTTATTAGAAAGAAATAACAAAACAAAATATTATATTGGATTTGCCTTTTTGGCAATGATTATTTTTTATACAATAATTTATAAAGAAGGATTAGATTAAGCAACTTAATTTATTTTTGGAAAAAGTATTCCTAATGGATTGAAAATCTATTTTATAATGTAAAAATAGTCGAAAATATTAGGATAGTATTTATAAATGAAATTGAAGGAGTTTTATTTTTAAGAACAAGATCTTCAATATATTTTGTACCTAAATATATTTGTTGTTATTATGTTACCTATTTATTTTACTTAGAAAAAACAAGTATAATTATTAATTAAATTTCGGTTATGGATTCTATTTTATTGGATTGATGATAGTTTTCCTAATGAGTCAGGCAACATTTATGGCATTTTTATATTTTTATGAAATTCCTGCATTGACTTGGCAAAGACAATCTTATTATACTCCATCAGAATTGAGACCAAGATGTTATTATATGCCCCTTTTTTAAATAGAATGGATTAGTGATATTCCTTAAATATGGACTATCTTTTATGGATTATGTGGAAGAAAGTAAAAATATATATATAATTATTATCTCAAGATATTTTGATAGATAGCATTTGACCTATGTGGACAGAAATTAGATTCAATTCCATTAAATCCTTGAAGATGAAGAACATGTCGAAAATGTTGAAAATGTTGAAAATGAATGATATTAATTAAAATTTATAATGGAATTCGAAAAGTAATTACACAGAATTCATGAAAGAATACTATCAGGATTAGGTCTAAGAAAAGCTGTTAAAGTTGGAACCTATCTTTTCCCAATATTAACAGTTTTGGGTCTCTTATTCATTTTCTTATTATAATTCAGGGAATAATATAATGACTTTTTAGACAAAGAAAAATAGGGTATTTGTCAAATTATAGTATAGAGTAATTTAATGATGAAACTATCTACATTTTCAATATCACAAATTCTGAATTAAAAGAAAAAAATGAATCATTCCTCTCAATGAAATTTACAATTAATAAGACATTTCTATATATGAATAATGAATTTCAATAGAAATACAATTTCTCTGTTGTAACTAATTTTATTGATGTGGATTTCTACATGAGCGGATTTAATTCTATTTTTTTTTTAGCAACAAATTTAGAAACAATGTTTATAATTGATTTTATTGATTTTTATTAGAAGACTGATATACAACTTTTAAATCAAAATACAAATGAAACTTGGAGTTGGAATGTGGAACAATTTGAAAGTTAAATATTATTATTTACATTAGAAAAAAATGTACTTCCTTTCAATTAAAGAATTTATACAACAATAACTATATTAGTTAAATGTATTTTAGGAATATTTCTATAATCAATTATAGCTTCAATTTATATGAAAATGTCAATCATTTGTGCTCCTATTTTAATTATATATATGGGTATTTGTTTCTAATATATGATATAAGTCACTTGTATGTAAATCTGTCAAAATGAAGATATCTAAGCATAAGTATTAATTGGTGCATTTCCTTGGGTAGGATAATATTTGAATATTTTAAATAGAAATAACAAATTGAAATAAGAATTGCTTAATTCTTTTATTTAAATGTTAATTTTATTTTACTTGCTTTACTTTTTTTAATTTAGTGGCTATAGTGGTTCAATATAGTTATTTGCTAAAAGTTACCCAATAGGATTAAATGAAAACTTTTTATCGTAAGTATATAAATTAATTAGATCATTCCTATTAAATGAATTTATGAGTATTATATTTTTAAGAACTAGATCATCCCTTTATTTTGTTCCTAAATACATAGTTCTTACATACTTACTATTCATATTTTATTTTCAAAGTACAACTTATGGATATTACAATCTGGCCTTTTAAATTTGCATTTTTTCATAGTTATCAATAGTATCCTTTTTTTTTCTTTATTTTGAAATACCAGCTCTTAATTGGTCAACAATATCTCCATATACACCTTCATTTGATAGGCCTAGGGTATATTACAGTCCAATTTTCAATATGAATTGGATTAATGATATTCCATCTTTATGGACTATGTTTTACCCTCTTTGTGGAAGAAGGTATTTATAATATAACTTAAATTTAGATATTTCTAACTTTAAAATCTAGCACTTGTAGATAAAAATTATGTATTATTAAATAATTTATTAAATTAAGAGGATATTGAGAATATTCCTGAATAAGTTCCTAATTTAATAGCTTAGGATCATATACTTTAACAACAACAATAATAATAATAATAATAATAATAATAACAATAATAATAACAACAACAACAATAATAATAATAATAACAATAATAATAACAATTATAATAATAATAACAACAATAATAATAACAATTATAATAATAATAACAACAATAATAATAACAATTATAATAATAATAACAACAATAATAATAAATCAATCAACCATAAATTCAAGATGTCAATTAGTAGTTTGTAATCAATTTTGATGCTATACTTGGAAATGATTAACCATTACAATAAAATTAACTTTTGTGATTAACTTAACTCTGTTATTAAAATATTTTATATCTTCATATTCTATCTATTCTCCTTAATTTTTAATTATTTCTTTCTTTCTATGTATCCCTCATCAATTATTTATAAGAATTAACATAGTATAATTTCATAACAAAGTATAATTTCAAGTAAATTAGAATCATTAATTATAGAAACTACTAAATTTTATCTTAAATCGCTTTGAAATTTATTTATATTTCTAAATAAAATTAATTTAAATTGGGATAAGATTTCAATGAAAAAATTATCAATTTTAAAATTGATTGATCATATTATTTAAAGGAATTTTTAATTATCTACTATTTCATAAAATTATCATTAATGCTCACTTATGTGAATGAAAATCCAAAATTTGCAGAAACTTTAAAATAATTAGTTGAATGTGGAAAAGATAGAGTAATAAGATGGCCAGAAATAGCTAAAGTCTTGGAAAATATGTTTAATATTACTATATCTAAACCTTGTTTATTAAAGCCTGCTTATTAATCAATAATAAGTCCAAATGTTGATTTAGATAAGTAATAGCATAGATTATTGGTTACTACTGTAATCAAACATTCAGCTATAATTAAGTAGGCTTTGCCTGATTTTCAGAAAACTTCTGGAATATAGTAAAATGTTATGATATCTTTAGAATTTAATCTAAAAAGTTCTAAAGTAGAATGTATCGTTCATTTAAAACAGCAATAGAAACAGGAATCTAAGTATTTGTATAGAAAAAAACAGAATATAGAAAAAGATTAATTAGAGTTCCAGGTTCTGCTATATCTCGTGTATTACAATGTAAGGTTTTGCCTTCAGATGATACTTTCACAAACAAATTAAAATTTATGTCAGATCTAATGTCTATTTTATTAATGATAAGTATTGATTATGATGGAGAAGACATTACTTCACTCTATTCAACAGTAACTTAAAAAATAACAAAAAAGAATTTCCATTTGTTATTAAATTGTATTTCATTTATGTTTGATTTAAAATGTATAAGTCAAGGTTAAATAACAAGAGATGATCAATTATTTCCTGATTATTGGCTATAACCAACAATCAAAGAAAATTAAAAACTATATGTTTATAATTATTTCTTTGAAGATGATAATTGTTAGAAATATAAAATGTATTCTGATGCTGTTGATGTTTAATAAGAAATGGAATATAAGGTCTTTTTAAATATAAATCCTATATCCTAACCGAAATAATAGTCATTCTTAAAAAAGAATACCAAATTAAAAACAGTTAGAGGGAGAATTACAGTCAATGATAAAAAGTATCCAAGTGAAAGAACCATTATCTTTGCTGAACCTGAAGAAGAAAGTGAAGAAGAATTTTATGATATTAAATTTGGCAGAAAACAAAACTGTCGTTGAAATGTTATATTATTTAATTAAATTAGATTTTTAGATATTCTTTACACAGATGTAGATTGTATTAATGAACAATTTTATAATTATAGAATTATATTAAATTATTTATTTATTTAATAGATTTAACAATTAAAAAATCAATCTAATTCTATAATTTAATTATTGTTTTAATGATTATCATTTTTTTATGAAAAGTTCTGACTATCAAATTTAACTTCTTTTACTATTTATTTAAGTAATTCATCATCTTCATTATCTTGAATAGAACTTGAAAGTTCATATTCCTAAACTGCCAATAATAAAATACTAGCCATAAATACAACATCATATTATTAATGATCTTTATCAACTTTATTTGCAAAATTCATTAATGCTTCTTTTACTTCTACTCCTAAACTTTATTACCAAAATTTTGTATTAAATTTAACTCCATTAGGTTTAATGTGTTCCTTTGATTCCATCATTTAAAATAATTAACTATCATAAAACAATATTTTTTCAGGTTCCTTTAGTCCTTATAATTTATTTTCATATACTCTTATTCTTTATTAAAACTCTTTTAAAACTTTTTAATCATATTAACTTCCATTTTACATTTTTTATTAATCTATTACTAATACTTATGCAGTTTCAAATTATTCAATCAAAATCTTCATAAAATCAACCATATCTAAAGGATTTTCAAGTGTTTTAATAGTATTTTAAAATTTCTCTCTTATTTTAAATGATTCCCATCTTAATTTTCTTACCATTAAAATATCAGTATATTTTTAAACAACTTCTAATAATATTTTAACAATTAATTATTTTGGACTTCTATTACCAGCCTATAATTATGTTTAATCAACATTTTTAATATTAATCAATTCTTTTGTATCTTAATCATTAAATAACTCGCATGCCATTAATTTCTAAATATTTGTTTATAATTCTCTTTCTTTAACACCACAAACATTTAATGTTTTAAATAATTATTAAACTTAATTTTCATCTAATACTCTCCATTCAGAACCATTATTTTAATATATATGATCAATATCATTTGAAAATATATGGTAATCAAATCCATGAATATCAGATCCTAAATATAAACATCCATTAATAAAAAGTCTACTAAATTCAACTAATTAAAGATATTATTTATATATTTTTCGATATTGTTATTACTATTATTATGTAAATTAACTATCTTTCTTTTATAATTACTGATTGATATTATTTAATTCATCTTAAACATTTTCTAATACTAATCCAACTGCTTCAGTAACTTCTTATCTATATTCAATTATTATTTTAAAACTATCAGTCTCACGTACTCCCTCTATTAAATTGCTAGTTATATCTGCTCTCTATTTGGCCTTTAATCCAAAATAACCTAATTCATTCTAACCAATACTCTTTATGTTTCTCAATTCCTAATCTGAAAATAATGATTAAACATAAGGCAATTTAATTGATTACAATAACATTGATGGCCAATTCTGAATCAAAAACTTAAATAGATTATTGAATCTTATCATTTCTATATCTGTATATTTATCTTTTATCTTAAATGATTTAATCTAAGAGTATTGTTTTGTTATTTTACTTTTCTTCTTATTCTAATCCTTCAACTTACTAAGTTATTAGTATTTATTAATTATTTACTATCTTCTCATCTCAATATTATCTTAATTTAATGTTCCTTTATTTGTATTCACATTCTAAGTTGTATCTGGTTATTCATCTGATTCCTATTCAAGATCCATATCCTATAATTTTGTTCTCTAAGATTTTTTTATTATCTTATTAAATGATTCATAAGCTATCTTCCAAAAAAATTAACAAGTAGGATCCAAATAATTCTCAAATTCATATTTCTAACTCTATATTGCTAAATCTTAATTTAAATCTTTCTCTTCTTCTTACTATTATTTTTCAACCATAGATAATAAACTTATTTTTTATGGCTTGTTTCCCTTCTTTTTTATCTCATCTTTAACTTATCTTTACTTTACTATATCTATTGGTTTTAATAAACCCATTTTATACTTAAATATATCCTCTATAATAAATGCAGTCAATTTAAAATTAATACGATCAGATTGTTCCTATGTATCAAATGTTGAATATTAATAACTATTTGAAAATGTAGCATTTGTATGAAAGTCTTTTATTAAATGTCCAGTTAATTTCAACAAAGGTGAAAGAAGTAATTAAAACTAATTTTAACTATCAGACATTGCTGCAAATTACTAATTATAAGGAAAAGCATTTATAAATGTTGTTATTTCTATTTATTGATTCAAAGGAATTGGGGAAAATGTCTTTATTACATTCCCCTCTCTCATTTTACCGAATTAATTACTCTATGGAAATATTTGTGAAAATTGAACTATTATCTCATCCATTATTGGAAATATCACTTTCTTACCATTCATATAGTTTGGAAATCTTCTTTGAAATTCCTTTAATTTAGCTTACTTCTCATTCTCTTTATTATCCATTTTTATTAATACTTTCCAATAATCAACTCTTCATTTTTTATTTTAAAAAAATCATTAAATTTTTTTGATTACTATATCACATGACTTGAATTAATATTATTAAAATTAAGAAAAAATACTTTTGGTTATTTATAAATAATTATTTTACTTACTAAAACAATTATCTAGTCAAATAATTAACCTTCAAAGTATATTTGATAACTAAAATGACAAAAAAATTTTTCACTTTCAGGAGCGTGAGTAAATCTTTGAGTGTAATGATCAAATAGAAATATTGTAGCAGATATTTGTTGATAAAACGAATCTTGTATCTTTTTAAATTAACTATCAATTTTGATAATTTCAATATTTTTAGCGATTTAATGAACTAAATTAGATCTATTTATTACAGATAATTCTAGACTGTATCAATTGCTTTGTATCTAGCATCTAAAATTGATTTTGAGTAATAAATTAAATTAAGCTTTACTTTTTAATTGAGAAATATTTTATCAGAGATTTTTAAGATAAAAGTTGCGATTCTCTATATGAGAAGCTTTTTCCTTTTATTGACTTTGTCCAAAATAAATCAGTTTGCACTTAAAGAGTTGATATAAAGAGGAAATTAGAAATTTTGCAAAACCTTTTATGTTCAACTTAAAAGGCTTCCCTTAACTAATATTAACTTGGAAAAAATTTTAATAATTAACTCTGCAAATCTAAAAACTACACAAAAAAGTAAAAACTACATCTCTTTCAATTGTGATTAGGCTAATCTAAAATATATTTGTAACATTAAAATCTTTTACTATTTAAGAATTTCTTATGATTTTTTTTAGTTTTCAGATTCAAATAATTCCAAAAATCTTAATAATTGAACCATCAGATATTTAAAAATTCATTAAAAGACTTTTTTGTATCAAAACTTAAATGCCGTAATGTATTCGGTAGTTATTTTTTGAGGAGGTAAGATTTTATTTTTATTAAGCCATTTCTCTGATCTCTCTTTTAATTTCATTTTATTTTTTTAAATTTTTATTTCTTCTTATTTATGTTTTCTTCATCTACTTTTTCTTAAGAAGTTTCAAATAACAAATATTTTTAATGACTGTAAACTTAATGTGAAATAAATACTTCTATGCTAGATATTGATTTATTATCTTATTATCTCTTCTTTTTAAAATGTTTTAATTTGTTTGCAGATTTAAATTGTATTCAATCCAATTAGAATTTAAAAGTTATAATAAACCTATTATTCTTTGTGACATATCATTATATCTTATTTTAATTTTATTTTCTTNCAACTCTTCATTTTTTATTTTAAAAAAATCATTAAATTTTTTTGATTACTATATCACATGACTTGAATTAATATTATTAAAATTAAGAAAAAATACTTTTGGTTATTTATAAATAATTATTTTACTTACTAAAACAATTATCTAGTCAAATAATTAACCTTCAAAGTATATTTGATAACTAAAATGACAAAAAAATTTTTCACTTTCAGGAGCGTGAGTAAATCTTTGAGTGTAATGATCAAATAGAAATATTGTAGCAGATATTTGTTGATAAAACGAATCTTGTATCTTTTTAAATTAACTATCAATTTTGATAATTTCAATATTTTTAGCGATTTAATGAACTAAATTAGATCTATTTATTACAGATAATTCTAGACTGTATCAATTGCTTTGTATCTAGCATCTAAAATTGATTTTGAGTAATAAATTAAATTAAGCTTTACTTTTTAATTGAGAAATATTTTATCAGAGATTTTTAAGATAAAAGTTGCGATTCTCTATATGAGAAGCTTTTTCCTTTTATTGACTTTGTCCAAAATAAATCAGTTTGCACTTAAAGAGTTGATATAAAGAGGAAATTAGAAATTTTGCAAAACCTTTTATGTTCAACTTAAAAGGCTTCCCTTAACTAATATTAACTTGGAAAAAATTTTAATAATTAACTCTGCAAATCTAAAAACTACACAAAAAAGTAAAAACTACATCTCTTTCAATTGTGATTAGGCTAATCTAAAATATATTTGTAACATTAAAATCTTTTACTATTTAAGAATTTCTTATGATTTTTTTTAGTTTTCAGATTCAAATAATTCCAAAAATCTTAATAATTGAACCATCAGATATTTAAAAATTCATTAAAAGACTTTTTTGTATCAAAACTTAAATGCCGTAATGTATTCGGTAGTTATTTTTTGAGGAGGTAAGATTTTATTTTTATTAAGCCATTTCTCTGATCTCTCTTTTAATTTCATTTTATTTTTTTAAATTTTTATTTCTTCTTATTTATGTTTTCTTCATCTACTTTTTCTTAAGAAGTTTCAAATAACAAATATTTTTAATGACTGTAAACTTAATGTGAAATAAATACTTCTATGCTAGATATTGATTTATTATCTTATTATCTCTTCTTTTTAAAATGTTTTAATTTGTTTGCAGATTTAAATTGTATTCAATCCAATTAGAATTTAAAAGTTATAATAAACCTATTATTCTTTGTGACATATCATTATATCTTATTTTAATTTTATTTTCTTCAATTCTTTAAATAAGGTATTTCAACAATTTGCAGTATCTAGTTTACTCATTACGTCAAGTTTGATCAAAATGCTTATTAAATATGAATATGAAAATTATACTTTTAAAATATACTTTTTATGCTGTATCTAAATTCTTTTGAGTTGGCTAAATATTAATTAATAAACAATCTTACCACAAATCTAGAAATAGATTATATAAACTTTTATAAGTCTTCTTCATATTAAAATTCTCTTTATTTTAAAAAATTGGACATTCAATTTTGAGGGAAAAATAAAATTTTTAATACAAAATAAGATAATATCTTTAAAATTCTTCTAAACGAATATATATTAATGTTTATATTATGCTTCAAGTAAATAAATCAAAATTGCTATTTATGCAGGAGTTTTTATACTGTATTTAATTAATATTAATTACAAATAATGAATCAATATGTTTATTTTAATGATTTGAAAGAAATGCAACACTATGCAAGAAAAAATCAACTTTCCTTATATGCGTATAAGAAAACTGTATATAATTTGACGAGTTATGCTGAGAATCATCCTGGTAGTGAAGCTTATGTGTAATATTATGAAAATCAAGATGTCACGCATGCCCAATTCAATAAGAAGATTCTCAAAACCCATAGAGAAATCATATTAGCTTTATAAGAATATATTATTGGATATATTCAAAAGCACGAGAAATAAATTATCTCTTTTAAATCTTCTAAATCCATTATCGAATAAACGAAAAAAAAATTAAGAGAAAGCACTGTACCATTTTATGAAAACATACCTGAGGATTGTTCAATAACTAAATTACCCATACTAACTATTCATAAATAATTTCACTCACAAAAGTCAATTAGAATACCTGAATGAATCTTTATATTTAATTAGTCATTATAATAATACTTATAAATAAATAGCATAATAGTATATAAAATTAATCCCACACTCTTTCTATTTGAAATTAGAAATAGTTTAAAAAGAATAATTATATTTAATTATTCGAATTAGATTGCTTATCTGATGAAGAACGAAGGGATAATTAAAAAACTTTACATAAATTTTCAAAATTCATCACGATCAACTGAAAAGCCTTCAAACTAACCATCAGTTTATCCAATTTAGGATTAGGGAGTTTCGAATATTTTTTTTGGTAAAATTTAGTTTTCTGTTTGTTATTATTCTAAAATTTTAGTCACACCATCTAAAATTGGAGATTTAATTCTTAAATTAAAAATGTCATCCCAATTAATCTAAGAAAAAAATAAATGGTTTTTAATCTAATCTGTAGATCTGCTTCCTAATAATATTATTATTTAAAGATACCTAAGCGTTAATGTGGATCTTTATTTAATAATAGTTAAATAATATCCTTGGCTTCAGTGGAAATGAAATCTGGAAATATTAATCCGTTTTATATAATTTTATTTTCTATGACTCTTAAATTATTAGATCTATCTCTAAAAGGTNCTTAATGTGAAATAAATACTTCTATGCTAGATATTGATTTATTATCTTATTATCTCTTCTTTTTAAAATGTTTTAATTTGTTTGCAGATTTAAATTGTATTCAATCCAATTAGAATTTAAAAGTTATAATAAACCTATTATTCTTTGTGACATATCATTATATCTTATTTTAATTTTATTTTCTTCAATTCTTTAAATAAGGTATTTCAACAATTTGCAGTATCTAGTTTACTCATTACGTCAAGTTTGATCAAAATGCTTATTAAATATGAATATGAAAATTATACTTTTAAAATATACTTTTTATGCTGTATCTAAATTCTTTTGAGTTGGCTAAATATTAATTAATAAACAATCTTACCACAAATCTAGAAATAGATTATATAAACTTTTATAAGTCTTCTTCATATTAAAATTCTCTTTATTTTAAAAAATTGGACATTCAATTTTGAGGGAAAAATAAAATTTTTAATACAAAATAAGATAATATCTTTAAAATTCTTCTAAACGAATATATATTAATGTTTATATTATGCTTCAAGTAAATAAATCAAAATTGCTATTTATGCAGGAGTTTTTATACTGTATTTAATTAATATTAATTACAAATAATGAATCAATATGTTTATTTTAATGATTTGAAAGAAATGCAACACTATGCAAGAAAAAATCAACTTTCCTTATATGCGTATAAGAAAACTGTATATAATTTGACGAGTTATGCTGAGAATCATCCTGGTAGTGAAGCTTATGTGTAATATTATGAAAATCAAGATGTCACGCATGCCCAATTCAATAAGAAGATTCTCAAAACCCATAGAGAAATCATATTAGCTTTATAAGAATATATTATTGGATATATTCAAAAGCACGAGAAATAAATTATCTCTTTTAAATCTTCTAAATCCATTATCGAATAAACGAAAAAAAAATTAAGAGAAAGCACTGTACCATTTTATGAAAACATACCTGAGGATTGTTCAATAACTAAATTACCCATACTAACTATTCATAAATAATTTCACTCACAAAAGTCAATTAGAATACCTGAATGAATCTTTATATTTAATTAGTCATTATAATAATACTTATAAATAAATAGCATAATAGTATATAAAATTAATCCCACACTCTTTCTATTTGAAATTAGAAATAGTTTAAAAAGAATAATTATATTTAATTATTCGAATTAGATTGCTTATCTGATGAAGAACGAAGGGATAATTAAAAAACTTTACATAAATTTTCAAAATTCATCACGATCAACTGAAAAGCCTTCAAACTAACCATCAGTTTATCCAATTTAGGATTAGGGAGTTTCGAATATTTTTTTTGGTAAAATTTAGTTTTCTGTTTGTTATTATTCTAAAATTTTAGTCACACCATCTAAAATTGGAGATTTAATTCTTAAATTAAAAATGTCATCCCAATTAATCTAAGAAAAAAATAAATGGTTTTTAATCTAATCTGTAGATCTGCTTCCTAATAATATTATTATTTAAAGATACCTAAGCGTTAATGTGGATCTTTATTTAATAATAGTTAAATAATATCCTTGGCTTCAGTGGAAATGAAATCTGGAAATATTAATCCGTTTTATATAATTTTATTTTCTATGACTCTTAAATTATTAGATCTATCTCTAAAAGGTGTATAACCTACAAGCATTTCATAAAGTAATATTCCTAGACTCCACCAATCTACAGATGAATTGTGTCCAGATTTCAACAATATTTCTGGAGCTATGTATTCAGGTGTTCCTACAAACTAGTCTTATAAATAAATCTATTAATTACCGTAAAGAATTTCATATCTTAAGAATCATATTATTTTGATAATCCGAAATCGGTTAATTTCAAATGTCCATCTGATGTAACTAAAATATTATCTGGTTTCAAATCTCTGTATATAACCTTTAAAGTTTCGTGTATATACTATAATCCAAGAACAATTTCAGCAGCACAGAACTAAGCTTAAAATTATGTAAATCTTTTTTCACGCTATTTACTTAAAAGCTTTGATAACTATCCTCCAGTGACTAATCTAAATTTCAATTATCAATAAATACTCCATAACTAGATATAACTTTTAATCTGTTTAGAATGAATATTTTAATTTGACAACAAAAGGATTCTTGCTTCTAATTAATACACTCTTTTCAAGCATTGTATGTTCTACCAATCCATATTGAATGATATCTGCTTTTTTAATTATTTTCATAGCATATTCCTAGTTATTGTTTTTCATTTTAACTTTTAAAACCTTTCCAAATTAGCCCTAAATAAATTTATATATTCCTAACCCTCCCTATCTAACCTAAACCTAAAAAGTCTTTTAAAGTTATTTTATTAGCATCTAAGTCTTGGTTGGACTGAGTCTACATCTAATCAATTTTCTTAAGTGATTTAATTGATGTTTTGCAATTCTCATCTGAATTGAAGCAATTACCCATATTTGATAAAAATTAAATCCTTTTTTTTTAAATATGTCGTCTCAAAAGTTCAAAGTCAAAAAGATCAGAGATTAAAAGCCTGAAGATCTTCTAAAAGATTTAGAGAAACTCAAAGGAGAACTCATTTAATTGAGAACTGTTAAAGTTTCAGCTGGTAATGCTTAAAAACTTGGCAGAATTGGAGTAAACGATTAACATAATAAATAAGCTTGTTAGAAAAAGAATTGCTAAATATTTAACAGTAATTAATGAACAAAGAAGAAATTCTGTGAAAAATGCATCCAAATCAGGTTCTAAACTTCCTGTTGATCTAAGAGGAAAAAAAACTAGAGCAATTAGATAAAGACTAACAAGAAGTGAAAGAGGTAATAAGAATTGACAAATTATTCAAGCATAAAAAACATAAAGACAATGGAAAAGATTGAACAATTTCCCATTAAGAAAGTTTGCTTTGAAAGAATGATCAATTATATAAAAACAGTACAATATTGATATGGCAATTGTAAATATCAATCCTCATCTGATAGATCTTCAAATTCATTAATCCTTTTTATTATGTATACATTCTATCCTCCAATCAACACCACTAAAAATTTATCTGAATTAATTGCATTTAATGTAATTCCTTAAATTTCATCAATATGAAGCATTTGCTAAAATACTATTTTAATATACTTGAATAAAGCATTTATCTTCCCAAGAAACCTAGTCTTAATCTCATATAAAAACAAAAAGTATTTCTTGTCAATTTCTAATAATTTGTATTACATACCTACTTCAATACAAAGATGCTTTCTTCTATATATTATAACTATGCTTTTTATTATCATTTCAGCAATATAAAATCTCGCTTCATTGAATGTTCCTTAAGCAATGAGTTTATTTATTAAATCTCGAAACAAAAATTACATTAGAACCCAATAATATTTTTTGTTTATTAAATTTTATAAAATCTATTTTCATTTTAGTAACTGGTGCTTGTTCTTTTTCTAAAAACTACAATATTTGTTTTAAAGCACATTTATTCTTGTCTTTTTTAGCAAAAAATTTTTTCGAAAAATCATACTTATAATTGCCTTTAAAGTTCAATTTATTTTAAATCTAACAAAAAAGGACATCCTTTTTTCAAATATTAATAATTTTAATAATCTATTAAGTTATTAATTTGCATCTAAGCTAATTAAAATCAGAAAAATCTGCAAACCAAAATTAATAAAGTTAGATATTCAAAATTTATGGTCAATCTTGAATTAAATGTCTTTTTTATTAAACTTCTTAGAATAAAGTTGTATACTAATAATTAATTTAGAAATTAGAGAATTTTATTAAGCGATTGCTCATAAATTATACTATAATTAATGAATTCAGTTAATCTACTATTAAATTGGAGCAATTTTTGTTTTTGACATATTTCATATTATTTGGCCATTGAAGAGATTGATTTCAACTAAATTTTTTTCAATAAAAACTGAAATTATGTTAATAAGATTTATTATATCACTCTTTAGTGTATTATTATATAGATGATACATAAAAGGAATCAAATTCACATTGATAAAGTACAGAATCTTTAGGTTGCAATTATAAAAATTTTTTGTTATCTTAACTTTTTATGTTTATACTATTGCCAGAAATACTTCAATCATTGAAATTTGAGGACAATTTGCTAAATTTAAAATTATGAAATTTTTTTATAATGAAACAAATACTTAAAAAGTGAAACAAGTCTTTTTTCATCTTAAGTTCTATCATTAATGGAATATTTATTCTATTAAATCTAATTTGACAAAAAATAATCGTACTTTATTTTCATTTCTTATTATTTTTCTTATTTTTTAATACCAAATTTATCAATATATCATGGGTAGAATCTATTGTTCAATTAAATCTATAATATTTCATTTTCAATTTTATAATATTCAGATATTATACTTGTTTATAAATATGTTTTAAGGGCTTGCTTAAAGATTTTCCTTTCATAATCCAACTTATATTTGTATTCTCCTTCTATCGTAAAAATGATTGAATTTCTTTGTATTAATTGTGAAAAAAAAACCTTAATTTAAGTTAAATCTTAATCTCTGTAAATTAAATTTTGATTATTGAATGATTTTTCAGTTTTGAATTTCTCATATTTTAATTAAAGAAATGATTTAGAATATAAAAACAAACGACATAACATTTAAGGTTTGGCATTAAATTTTTATCCTAATATTTTTATTTAATTGGATTTTTAATCAAAAATTATTTCATTTTTCTCAATGAGTTCTCTACTATCTTCTATTGAAATTCAATAGTTTTTAAAAAAGTAATTATTATTTTAACTTCTTTTTTAGTTTATTTAAATAAATATAATACAATAATTTTTGAATTATTCAGAGTTTGAATAATAATATCTGACATATCAGGCAATTTTAATAATTCAAGATTGCAAAATATTCTAATTTATTTATTTATTTGTAAATTTAATACTTTCTATACTATTGAGTTTATTGCATATTAATTAAGTTTCATCTCTTACTATTGCACATTAAATGTATTGGCAATTTAATTTTGAATAATATAATTTCATCAAGAAAGAATGAATAAAAATATCAAAATACATATTTTAAATATATTTTCAACTAAGAGAATGTAATTTATTCTGCACAGCAAAAATGCCTTTATAAAAAAAATGCATCAAGTAAATCAACGGAAACAGAAATACTAATAATAATCTTGATCTATAATAATTATCAATTTATGAATTACTTTTTGATCTTAAACTATTTATANTTAATTTGCATCTAAGCTAATTAAAATCAGAAAAATCTGCAAACCAAAATTAATAAAGTTAGATATTCAAAATTTATGGTCAATCTTGAATTAAATGTCTTTTTTATTAAACTTCTTAGAATAAAGTTGTATACTAATAATTAATTTAGAAATTAGAGAATTTTATTAAGCGATTGCTCATAAATTATACTATAATTAATGAATTCAGTTAATCTACTATTAAATTGGAGCAATTTTTGTTTTTGACATATTTCATATTATTTGGCCATTGAAGAGATTGATTTCAACTAAATTTTTTTCAATAAAAACTGAAATTATGTTAATAAGATTTATTATATCACTCTTTAGTGTATTATTATATAGATGATACATAAAAGGAATCAAATTCACATTGATAAAGTACAGAATCTTTAGGTTGCAATTATAAAAATTTTTTGTTATCTTAACTTTTTATGTTTATACTATTGCCAGAAATACTTCAATCATTGAAATTTGAGGACAATTTGCTAAATTTAAAATTATGAAATTTTTTTATAATGAAACAAATACTTAAAAAGTGAAACAAGTCTTTTTTCATCTTAAGTTCTATCATTAATGGAATATTTATTCTATTAAATCTAATTTGACAAAAAATAATCGTACTTTATTTTCATTTCTTATTATTTTTCTTATTTTTTAATACCAAATTTATCAATATATCATGGGTAGAATCTATTGTTCAATTAAATCTATAATATTTCATTTTCAATTTTATAATATTCAGATATTATACTTGTTTATAAATATGTTTTAAGGGCTTGCTTAAAGATTTTCCTTTCATAATCCAACTTATATTTGTATTCTCCTTCTATCGTAAAAATGATTGAATTTCTTTGTATTAATTGTGAAAAAAAAACCTTAATTTAAGTTAAATCTTAATCTCTGTAAATTAAATTTTGATTATTGAATGATTTTTCAGTTTTGAATTTCTCATATTTTAATTAAAGAAATGATTTAGAATATAAAAACAAACGACATAACATTTAAGGTTTGGCATTAAATTTTTATCCTAATATTTTTATTTAATTGGATTTTTAATCAAAAATTATTTCATTTTTCTCAATGAGTTCTCTACTATCTTCTATTGAAATTCAATAGTTTTTAAAAAAGTAATTATTATTTTAACTTCTTTTTTAGTTTATTTAAATAAATATAATACAATAATTTTTGAATTATTCAGAGTTTGAATAATAATATCTGACATATCAGGCAATTTTAATAATTCAAGATTGCAAAATATTCTAATTTATTTATTTATTTGTAAATTTAATACTTTCTATACTATTGAGTTTATTGCATATTAATTAAGTTTCATCTCTTACTATTGCACATTAAATGTATTGGCAATTTAATTTTGAATAATATAATTTCATCAAGAAAGAATGAATAAAAATATCAAAATACATATTTTAAATATATTTTCAACTAAGAGAATGTAATTTATTCTGCACAGCAAAAATGCCTTTATAAAAAAAATGCATCAAGTAAATCAACGGAAACAGAAATACTAATAATAATCTTGATCTATAATAATTATCAATTTATGAATTACTTTTTGATCTTAAACTATTTATAATGAAATTAAACAGTGATAATAAAACAGAAAAATGGATATATTAAAAGCAAGAAAGAAAATATTAGTAGGAATGCAATAAGTTTTGGTAAAACCATTAAATATCGCATTAGTGTTGGATTTCTTAAAGGTTTAATATTTTTCATCATTGATCCAGGATCTTCAATTAAAAAATAAATTACATGGACATCCTAATAAATTCCATAATCTATAATGATATTTTCCAAATTTTCCCCTACAAATCCAACAAAATTCATATTTGCATTTACAAACCATATGATTGCATCCACTAATCTTTTCTAAAGGAATCAAACAATTTGGACATCTCTAACTACATTGTGCATTATGAATTTCTCCGCATTTTTAACAGACTTTAGTACCACATTTATGGGTTTTTAGATTTTCCTTGCAAACCTAAAATTGAATTAATATTTCATACAGAACAAGTTATAATAGCTTTTTGATTTAGTTCCAAATACTTAGGATATAAATCTTCACAATACTATTTTATTATTAAAGCATCATATTAAGTACTACATGAAGGACATGTTATCTTAAATACACTTCCACTCTTAATTGCTTCTTTTATATACATGACAATGCATTCTCTTTTTGATTTACATATGTTTACTTGCAAAATTAATGAGAACAATCTCCAGGTTTAATCATCAATTTATCAATGAAACAGATTTAACAATTCATATTTTTATTTTCATATAAAATATGATATAAGTTTTACTAATATTAGAATTAATGTAGCAATATCATTATAAACATTATCATATATCATTTAATTTGACAATCTTTCTTTTTATGAAACAANTAATATCTGACATATCAGGCAATTTTAATAATTCAAGATTGCAAAATATTCTAATTTATTTATTTATTTGTAAATTTAATACTTTCTATACTATTGAGTTTATTGCATATTAATTAAGTTTCATCTCTTACTATTGCACATTAAATGTATTGGCAATTTAATTTTGAATAATATAATTTCATCAAGAAAGAATGAATAAAAATATCAAAATACATATTTTAAATATATTTTCAACTAAGAGAATGTAATTTATTCTGCACAGCAAAAATGCCTTTATAAAAAAAATGCATCAAGTAAATCAACGGAAACAGAAATACTAATAATAATCTTGATCTATAATAATTATCAATTTATGAATTACTTTTTGATCTTAAACTATTTATAATGAAATTAAACAGTGATAATAAAACAGAAAAATGGATATATTAAAAGCAAGAAAGAAAATATTAGTAGGAATGCAATAAGTTTTGGTAAAACCATTAAATATCGCATTAGTGTTGGATTTCTTAAAGGTTTAATATTTTTCATCATTGATCCAGGATCTTCAATTAAAAAATAAATTACATGGACATCCTAATAAATTCCATAATCTATAATGATATTTTCCAAATTTTCCCCTACAAATCCAACAAAATTCATATTTGCATTTACAAACCATATGATTGCATCCACTAATCTTTTCTAAAGGAATCAAACAATTTGGACATCTCTAACTACATTGTGCATTATGAATTTCTCCGCATTTTTAACAGACTTTAGTACCACATTTATGGGTTTTTAGATTTTCCTTGCAAACCTAAAATTGAATTAATATTTCATACAGAACAAGTTATAATAGCTTTTTGATTTAGTTCCAAATACTTAGGATATAAATCTTCACAATACTATTTTATTATTAAAGCATCATATTAAGTACTACATGAAGGACATGTTATCTTAAATACACTTCCACTCTTAATTGCTTCTTTTATATACATGACAATGCATTCTCTTTTTGATTTACATATGTTTACTTGCAAAATTAATGAGAACAATCTCCAGGTTTAATCATCAATTTATCAATGAAACAGATTTAACAATTCATATTTTTATTTTCATATAAAATATGATATAAGTTTTACTAATATTAGAATTAATGTAGCAATATCATTATAAACATTATCATATATCATTTAATTTGACAATCTTTCTTTTTATGAAACAAACTAGTTGATAGAGCTCTTAGATTTAATTGCAATTAAAAATCTAGAAATTATATTCTTAAATTTATTATTCCTCAGTTTCTTCATTTTTTATTGGAAATTTGCACTTCACTTATTATTCAAGTTATTAAATGATAGATTTAACTAAGATTTCATTCTTTTCGTCTTTTGTTACTCTTCCTAGTTTAATTTTATTTTCTTCTTATTTTAATAGATTATAATATCTATTTTTAATTGTATTTTCTGTTCTTTTTAACTTAAACACCTTCAATGAAATTTCTGCCCATCTTTTTCCTCTTTTCTCAATTTCTCGAAACAATTTTAACTCTTCTTCCTTAGTCCATGGAAGACTATTAAAATTTAATATTTTTAAATTACTTGACGATATTTGGGTCTAATTTGTTAACCCATCTATCTCTACATTATTTTCCTTATCGAATATAAGGAGTTTTACAAATTCTCATCATTTCTATTGCAATCTCACACCATTTGTTTGGATGCATTTACTATAATTATATTAAAACTTAATCTTCTTAAGGTGTCCAACTTACTTTTTGATGGCATTCTTCCAACCATCTATTTCGGCAAGCTTTCCAATTATGATATCTAAACATTCTTGAAATCTATTCCCATTAATAAGAAGTCTATAAAGAATAATCTTAAATTTTTACTAATTCAACCGGAATTTCCCTACTCTTTAAACATGTACCTAACACTAATAAATTTAAGAATTTATCCTAGCATGGAGTCCATGTTCCTCTTTTACTATTGTAAGCTTTTTCGACAGAATTTAGTATAGAATTAATTTCCTCGACAGTAGGCAATGACTAGAATGAGAACTAATGGTTTTTAAGAAGTGATTATGCGAATTCATTATCTGTTTACTCAAACATTTCCAAAACTATTTGTCTATCGAATGGCGTTTTTTTTTGCATACTCAAAATGATGTTTATTATATTAAATGCAATAATTTATATCTCAACAAACTGATAAATCATGGTAATTTGATGTGAAACTTTTGTTTAATGTTTTTCATATGATGAATCAATTATTTAAAACAATTATTATAAGTTTACAAAATATTGTCTGGTTATTCTCTAATTCTAAAGTTTCAAACTATTTTTTAAACAGTAGATTTTGAAGTATTAATTAATCGTTATTTTTTTTTTTCATAACTTGTATACAAACTCTATTGTAACTTTTTATTTTATGATAAACTAAGCTTAAAGTTCATTAATTTTATTATTCCAAGAAAGGTACAATGTAGGAAAGAAAGGCAAAATGAATAAGACTAATTTTTCATATCTATTTAATTTCATTATTTATTTTGAAGGTTATTTACAATTAATAGGATTTAAGCAATTTATTAAGATTAATACTAACGAATTTACTAAACTTTACAATTTTATTTGTAAACTGTGAAGTATGAAATGAGGTTATTTAATTTTAAATTTTAATTTAATCGTTAAAAATTAATAACTTTAGACTCAATCAAGGTAATATCTTCATGATTATTAACTTTAAGTCAAAACTTATGATATTTATATGAAAGGTGGTAATAAAATGATTTGAAAAGCGAATGAATTATAAAATTGAGCATATCCTATAATTTTCTATATTAAAAAGTATTCAATTAGCATTAATTGGAAATAATTTAGTATGATTAAGGATGTGATTTATTATTCTAAAATTTCTTTAAATTTTATTTATATAAAAATTATTAATATTTAATTAAGTTTTATATATTAATAAATATTAGTTTTCAATTTTTTAAAAAAAAGGATTATAATTTGAAAAAAGGGTTGTTAAGTGATTTTGAATAATGATTAATTGATTAGATATGTTTTAAAAAAAGAAAGAGATGAAAATAATGATGGTTTCGAATAGAAATATGATAGAGGAAATAAAGCAGTATATTTAAAATAAGTTTGATATAATAATTATTTGTAATAGATATGATGACATTTTGAATAGTAAAAAAATGAGAGAGTTAGATAAGGCAGAATAGTCCATAAATTGATGATATTTTGTGGAATCATTTATATAGCGTTTATTAATTTATTAAATGTTTATAAACTCTGTGAACCCAATGTTCTTTTGCTTACCTTATTTGTATTAAATTCAGATGCCTCAGATCTTTGTAAAGGAGGAAGTTTCTGAGTTCGAGAAAGAACAAACAGTCTCAAATATTCAAGAACAAACAAACGCAAGTGGAATAATAAGAGGGAAAGGATAGTTATGGACTAATGATGAGGTTAATAACTTAGTTAAATACTATAAATAATATAATGGTGATTGGAAGAAGATAATAAAACACTTGAAAGGTAGAAACATTTCTTAGTGTTCACAGAAATATAGGAAATTATAGGATTAAGAAAAAAGAACAAAAAGGAAATGGTCGATTTAAGAGGATAAATTATTACTAGAATACTATGAAGAATATGGGAGACAGTGGATTAAGATAGCTGAAAGTAAAAAAAACTTAAATACTAAATATAGAACTACCTGGAAGAACATCTAAATAAGTAAGAGATAGATATGTAAATTAAATAAACCCAACTATAAACCATGAATAGTGGAATGAAGAAGAGGATAAGACAATTATGAAAGAATTTAAATTAAATGGACCACATTGGGCATAGATAGCTAAATTATTAAACAACAGATCTGTAATTCTGAAATTCTTAAATTTTAGGAAAATTAAGTCAAAAATCGATTTTATTATACAATACTTAAAAAGTATAATGGAGAGCTCCATCCTTATTTGAAGATATAAAATTGATTCTCTTTATTTTTATTCTATTTTAGTGTGGTATATGTTCAAATATTTATAAATATTTATTTATTATGGATTGATTCTAAAACTAGAATAAATCTATTACTAAAATTGATTACGGAATCAGAATAGATAGCCATAACAAGTAGAACAAGATAATAATAAGTAACAAGACAATAATATAAAAATGCTTAGAAAATCTTTTGCATAAATATTAGAATTAAATTTGATTTTATAAATTAAAATACAAGTTTAAGGCTTATGTTATATTCTACCATATA
>CAJJDN010000040.1:251261-339776 GCA_905182985.1 Paramecium sonneborni
TAAGAAAGATAAACTCAATACAATTTAAATCATAAATATTGATAGTTATTAACTAACATCAGAATTTGATGACTTTGAATACCCATGTCTTATATGATATAAATAATTAAAATCAGAATCTTATATTACACAAGGCTGCTACTATTATATCAACAAAATGAGCAAGTTATTTAGTTAATGGTTCTTCCATTCCTAAAAAACCTTCACTTGGTGATAATAATTAATCTTTCTCTACCTAAACTTTTAGTTTACATTTTAAACAAGTCTAATTTGATTAATGTATATTACTTCAATAACGGCTACTGTATTATTATTTTTATCTAATAACGGTTGGGCAAATATTGGTAATATAGATTTAATGTCTACAGCTTGATTGAAATGAATAGAGTTTTTTACATCATTTATTATTAACTTTTATTTTGTATAGGCCACCATTCCTGCTAATCCATATTATACATCATATTTTTTAATCTCTTAAGTACTGTAATCTATAAGTTAATTGTCTTCAAAAAAGTAAAACAACACTTAAGAGAATCCAAATATTTAACTAAGACTTAATTAAACTCTAGAAGAGAATTCTTGTTTACTTTAACTTTTCATTAAATTTGTAAAGCCGTCCATCATCATCCCTCTATATTTTTATGTAATTAACCAAGATTAACTTAAATAATCAAAATTATATACTTATCAATTAGTCTTTATAATAAATGTCCAAGTTGATGAGATGCTAAAATACCAAAATATTCTTCATCAAAAGAAAAGAATTCATTTTCAGTATTTGTTACTTCTAAAACACCTCTTATAGCATCATTACTTTCACAAAATAAAGGTAATAATAAAGCATTTCTAGCATAATCAGCTTATTCAGAATCATTGATTCTATATAATAATGGTTTTTATGATGCCTATGAAATATTTTATGCTGCTCTTAATTTAAAAACATCAGCAACTTAACCTTTATGTTATAATGCTCTAATCTAATTACCAGTTTCTAAATAAGTAAATATTGTCCCATTCATTCCATCAATTAACCATAATCTTACTTATTCACATCCAAATACTTATGGTAATACTCTATTAACCTAATGTATTATCTATTGAATTAATATTTTATTTTACATCTTCAAAAAGAATGCATTTGCTAAATTACTCCATATAAAAAAAAAATTAATTCATCTTTTCAGCGAACTCTTTATAAGATAATAATTATTAAGCTATTATTTAAAATTGTTCTTTTTAGGATTCTACAGGTAATGTAAAATTATGTTAACAAGTTGCTAAAACACCTTTGTCTGTAAGATCATTTAATAAATGTTAATTATTTAATCTTTAACTTACAACTCTGAAATCTAAAGTCTATGGTATTCTAAAATTAACTAATAAATCTATGTCATCTTTTCTAAATACAGATTTTTCATCTTTCCCTATATCATCTTAATTTTTTTTTCTCATATTATCTATTGTCTTCTGTAATCTATTTACCAATTATGTATATTAATTAAGCTTTCCTTAAATTCTCTCTAATTCTTGCTTCTTGTGTTCAAACTCTCTCTTTATTAATTCATTCTCTTTTAGTAATTCATTTAGACTGCTTCTTAATTTATCATTTGGATTCAAAGCTGAATTAACATCATTTTCTAATAAAAACTCTATTCTTTTTTCTAAAGCAGAAATTTTCTTAGAATTAGATGCATTCAATTTTCTCTCTTATTTTAGTTGTTTTTATAATTTAGAATTCTCATCTAATAATTTATTAGTCTTTTAACTATGTACATCAATTACACTTTGAAGAGATTGATTTTTATCTGATAATTTCAGTTACTTCATTTATAATGATGAATACTTAACTACCATAAGTTAATTAAAATACTATTCTTCCTCTCTATTTCTCTCATCTTGAAGCCTAATTCAATTTCAGTCTTTGCTGATTGTTATAAAGTTTAAGAAATGCTTTTTAACAATTCTTGAATTTTCTACAAAGTAGTTTGATTTTTAATATTATGGACAAACTCTTTACCACCAATGACTGAGATTAATAAATCTAAAGTGCTACACCTAGATTTAAGAATTTCATGCATTTCACGAATTCGCTGCATTTTAATAAATAATTACTAAGAGTTCTTCATCTAATTAGTCAGACTATTTGTAACCATATGAATCTTGTTCTTCTGCTATAGTAATAGTTGGTCTTTCTGCACTTATCAATTTTCTAGTGTTTGAGTTTGTTGTACTCACTGAGTTAAATTGAGTACTCATCTTTGGCAAGGCTTGTATATAAGATCGAGGAGTTCCTAGTTATTGTGGTCTTTAAAAGTCTTCTGAAAAATGTTAACGATGATGTTAATTAAGAAGCAATCCCAATCCTTTACGTGATGCTTTTGTATTATCTGATGTTTACATTATTAATTTAAATACATTATAATACAATTATAAACTCTTTATATATATTATTTATATCATCAATAAATTATATACTAAATTAATTTATAATTTATTCATTTCTAGAATATCACTAAAATTATAATTAACCCATAGAATTCTTGATTTTAGAAAATTCTAGATATTTTGTACTTTAAATACTTTACTATATCACTAGAACCATCAATTAATTTAATCAATGTCAACAACTCACAATAAAGAAGAACAATTTCATTTTAATGCAGATATTCAACAATTAATGGGACTCATTATTAATACATTCTATTCAAATAAAGAAATTTTTATTAGAGAACTCATCTCCAATGCTTCTGATGCTTTAGATAAAATTAGATATAAATCAATAACTGATCCAGATAGTGCAGGATTAAATGTTGAACCAAATTTCAAAATTAAAATTATTCCAGATAAAAATAATAACACCTTAACTATTCAAGATACTGGTATTGGTATGACAAGAGATGAATTAATTAATAATCTTGGTACTATTGCTAAATCTGGAACTAAAGCATTTATGGAAGCACTTAATTCTGGAGCTGATATTTCTATGATTGGATAATTTGGAGTTGGATTTTATTCAGCTTATTTGGTTGCTGATAAAGTAGTTGTACTTTCAAAAGCTGTTGGATAATAACAATACAGATGGGAATCTTAAGCTGGAGGAACATTCTTTATCTATGATGACAGTGAAAACCCCAATTAATTGACTAGAGGTTCTGCTGTTATTCTCCATCTTAAATAAGATAATTTAGAATTTTTAGAAGAAAAGAGAATTAAAGATTTAGTTAAAAAACATTCTGAATTTATTGGTTTTCCAATTGAATTGTAAGTTGAAAAAACTCATGAAAAAGAAGTTAGTGATGATGAGGAAGATAATAAAGAAAAGAAGACAGAAGAAGGAGAAGTATAAGAAGAAAAGACAAAAGATGATAAGAAGAAGAAAAAAAAAATTAAAGAAGTCACTACTGAGTTTGAATAAGTTAATAAAAACAAACCTTTATGGATGAAGAAACCAGAGGAAATCACAAAAGAAGAGTATGCAAATTTCTATAAATCATTAACAAATGACTGGGAAGATCATTTGAGTGTCAAATAATTTTCAGTTGAAGGTGGCTTAGAATTTAAGGCTGTTCTTTTTATTCCTAAAAGAGCACCCTTTGATTTATTTGAAACCAAGAAGAAGAAGAATAATATTAAATTATATGTTAGAAGAGTATTCATAATGGATGATTGTGAAGAATTAATTCCAGAATATTTAGGATTTATTAAAGGAGTTGTAGACTCAGAAGACTTACCATTAAACATTTCTAGAGAATTTTTATAACATAATAAGATTTTGAAAGTAATAAAAAAGAACATTACTAAGAAATGTATTGAAATGTTTTAAGAACTTTCAGAAAATGCAGAAGATTATAAGAAATTTTATGAATAGTTTTCAAAAAACATCAAATTAGGTATTCATGAAGATTCTGCTAATAGAACAAAATTAGCTGAATTTTTAAGATTCCACACTTCAAAGAGTGGAGAAGATTAAATTTCTTTAAAAGATTATATTGGAAAGATGAAAGAAGGATAAAAAGATATATTTTTTATAACAGGTGAATCAAAAGCTTCTGTAGCAGCATCACCATTTGTTGAAAGTTTAAAGAAGAAAGATTATGAAGTAATTTATATGGTAGATCCAATTGATGAATATGTTATTTAATAGTTGAAAGAATTTGAAGGAAAGAAACTTAAGAATTGTAGTAAAGAAGGATTAGAATTAGATTAAACAGAAGATGAGAAAAAGAAATTTGAAGAACTTAAATCATAATTTGAAGGTTTATGTAAATTAATAAAAGATATACTTGGTGATAAGATAGAGAAAGTATAATTAGGATAAAGATTAGATCAATCACCATGTGTTTTAGTAACAGGTGAATATGGATGGTCAGCTAATATGGAGAGAATAATGAAAGCTTAAGCATTAAGAGATCCATCTATGAGTAGTTATATGATGTCTAAAAAGACATTAGAGATAAATGCATCTCATTCAATAATGAGTGAATTAAAAAAGAAAGCAGATAAAGATAAGAGTGATAAAACTGTTAAAGATTTAATTTGGTTATTATATGAAACAGCCTTATTGACTTCAGGATTTAGTTTAGATGATCCAACTCATTTTGCAAACAGAATTCATAAGATGATTAAATTAGGATTATCAATAGATGATACAACAATTGAAGAAGAAGATGAAAAATTGCCAAGTTTAGAAAAGAAGGGTGAAACTATCAATACTGATGCTACAAAATCAAAAATGGAAGAAGTTGATTGATTTTTATATATATAATTTAATAATAATATATATATATACAAATTTATTAATCAATTCATCCAAATAATTTAAGATAGATATTCAGCTATTAATTCTCTATATTAATACAATGCTTATTAATTACATTTAGTTTTTTTTAATGTTTGATAGATTTAACAACAAAAATTGAGTTTAATTATTATTAAAAGCTGTTCTCTAATTGAGATTTAAGAAAATGATTTATCAAAATGCCAAGGATTAATGATTTAAATGTAATATTGTTATTAATTGATAGTCAAATTAAGTATCATGCAAGGTATTTTCATCTATGGAAAAATTAGTCGTTTTATCATTGTTTATTATTGTTACTATTTTTTTGTATTGATTATTTTTTAAGATTGATCTATGTCTGATTCTTCATCCAAACATTCATGTTATTTAATTTACTCTTATTGTATTTATTATTGTTATTATTATATTTATTTAGCCAAAAGTCTTTATTCATAGTGTAATATAGTCCCTCTTTCAATATCTTTAACTAAATCAAATAACATGATTATTGTTCTTATTATTCTTATTACATAGACTAAGCAGTATCTTTAATATGATTCTGTTGTGTTTATGTAATCTGTCAATGATAACAAATCAATCACTAGTAGTATTATTTAATACAAATTAAAAGATGATTTGAGTTTAGTCACTTTACGATATAAAGTTGACAATAAAAATGGAATCAGGCAAAATCTGAAAACCTATTGTAAACTCATTACCTACTTTTGTATATCTTCCAAATTCATAATTATAAAGCAAGTTCTTTTCTACTCTATAGGCAAACTTAAGAACTCTTCCACTCATTTTTATCTCCTCTTTACCAACCTTTATAAATACACATAATCCAACAGACAATGCAAACTCGATTATTTAAAAAATTAACCCAAACATTAATTAATATATTATTATTTCTATCATTATTTAATGTTCAATGACTATTCATACTCCTTTAATTAATCCCTAAACCCTTTATTAGGATATACAATATCTCGCATTTCAGTCACAAAATTTAAACTTTCTTAATAACTTTTCTTCTAACTCCACATAATGTATGCTATTATAATTGTAGCACTTCTTGAAATTCCTGCCATACAATGTACTAAAACATTACCTTTCTATTTTAGTATTAAATTTTTGTTACTTTTAAGTTGTCTTAAATAAATTTATTTGTTTTTTCAAAGTATTTATATATATCTTCGTAATCATCATCATCAATATTGATAACTAGATGATTATCTAATTATATATCGTCAAATTCGGAGAATTCGCAAATAGTAATTGCTGCCTTAAAATTTAAATGATTTTTACTTTAATTTAGTATTATTTATATGATTTCATCAATGAACTTATGTTTCCTAAATATAAAGCTCCATTAGTTTGTGTAGGTGCTAAAATTAAAGAAGTTGATTCAGGTATGAAAGGTATTAGTTAAGATAATTACATATAATTATTAATAAAAGATTTAAATAAAAAATCAAATTTAATTGAAAGAAATGGCAGCTAATAAATTTTGGAAAAAGAAAGAAGTATAAATGATTATCTAAGTGAAAGTTATCAAGCTTAGAATAATAAGTAGGATCAGCATTAATATAAATTGAAACAACAATAAGTGAAGTTAAAAATCTGAAAGTATCATCAGTAGTGGATTATACTTCAAAAATAAATGCAAAGAAGTAGGTCTATTTGGTATTAATTCCATATCCATGTTTAAGCATTTATAATAGAATCAGGTATAGATTAACATTAATAATAGCTCAAAATTAATACCAGAATTAGAAAAGAGAGTCAAGGCAACAATATTAGTAGCTGCTAAAAGAACAATTGAAAGTAAATGGGTGAAGAGTCATAGATCTTAAACTAGACCAAACTCAAGAACACTTACTTCTGTATATGATGGATTACTTGAAGATTTAATAAGTCCATCAGTTATTCTTGGAAGAAGAACAAGGGTTAGAGTTGATGGCACTAAATTTTATAGAATGTAAGTCATTATTAAATTCAATATTAAGATTCCTTGATGAAAGTGATCAAAAAGAATTAGAAAATAGACTTGATTCAATTAAAGATGTTTACAAAGTATTAACAACTAGAGATTTGGAATTCGAATTCAGAAGAGATGATACATTTTATCAAAAAAGAGGAGCAAAGAAGGTAGCCAAAAAATGAACATGATTATCATTAGTATAGTAAAATATATATTGTATATCCAAGATAACGTATAAATTCTGTATTTATATTATACATATATTATTAATCTTATTATATTATTTAATGTCTCACTATTACTTTATATCAAACTTTTCTAATTCTCCAATAAATTGATTATAAAAATTTATTTATTGTGGAACAGCTCTAGCACTAACTATAGGCAATTCATATGTTATCAATAAATACACTCTTTTACCATTATGCTTTTTGCATATCCCCTAAATAATAATTAACTTATATAAATTACTCTTGCTAATGAAATTCCTTCTCCAACATCTGCATCACCTCTTCTTCCATAAACCAGAGGTGGATGCCATCTATGAACTTCATAATGTTCTCCTAATAATACAAATCCTGCTCCTATTGTGTTATCTCTTACGTCATATGCCTTCAAGTATGGAGCTAACTCTTCTTTTGAAGCTGCGCAATTTTTATGAGTTATCACATTCAAATCTTCATCAAATATTATTGCTTTAGCCCACTACATTATTTATTATAACTTATTTACTTCATCTTACTTTTTCAATTCTGCCAACAATTATGCAGCATCTAATCCTTAATCCATAATTAATTTAAAATAAATATTATATTTAAATTTATTATATTATTATTATCCAAAACTCTTTATTCTCACAAACCAAAATTATATTCATTTATTACTATATTAAAATATTATTATTCAATACAATTCCGAATTATTATACTAATTCAAATTTCTTTTTTCCTTTTTTTAAAAAAATATTATTATTTTTATTTCTCTGTCATCAAAATATCAAATTTATAAACAATCCACATATGAAGATAATATTTTATAAATTAATATATTCCTTAAATAAAGATAGATTCATTTATAATTTAAATTTATGAATTTCAATTGTTTTCTAATTTGTCATTATTTTCCTGCTTACACTTTTATAATAAATTACTAACTGTGACATCTAGAGAAGCTATAAGTTTCTAATTAATTTCATTCTGTTGATCCTATAAAATTTGTAATATTGCATCTTAAGAAATTCCTTATTATTTTATCTGCTGATCATTACATAATGTAATTTCCCCTTAAAATTCTTTTTATTCAAAGTTGTTAAATTTTTCAAATAAAATTCGTTAATTTTCATTAAAAATTATGTGCTTCAATTTTTCAACATCTTATAAGCTTTTTAAGATATTAAAAATATTTAATTAATTTTTAACTTTGTTATGGGCACGCCTAAATTAAAGAATATTTTCATCATCCTAAAAAATCATAAAAAACTTTACTTTGGAGACTATGCATCTTAATGCTTAAAATGCATTTATGTATCCGAACTTATATTTTTTATTTTTTCGGAAAATGGCCTTTTGAATATATTAGACATATGTTTATAGAATAGTTTTATATGATTTATCCTTAGAACCTTATTGTTTAGAAAAGTTATCTCTTATTGATAAAGTCTTGTTAGTTATAATTTAATCTTAACCAATCTATACTTATTATTCTAATTATCTCTACAAAGGAGAGCCTAATTTTTCATTTTTAATTAAAGAGGAATCTTTTTGTTGACGATTATCCTCATTTTGTTATTTTCCTTGAAATTCATATAATTAATTAATAAGATCAAGAAGAAGACTAATTTTATTAATAGGTTTAGAAATAATATAAAAGAGACTAAACAAAACTTACCATAAACCTCCTAATTCTGCTAAAATTTCTTATACTTTTGGATATGTCCTATAGTCAACCAATTCAGTTGTGTCTAATCTAATGACGACATTCATGATTAAATCACTTTAACTTAAATCTAGCATTTCTGTATGTCTACCATATCTCAAAGTTTTTTCATATTTTAAATTAGTTTATATTAAACCAATATCTGTAATGGTAGTTAAAGGTTCTAAGTATATTGAAATCTCCTTATATATATTACTTGATATAGTTGTAAAGAGATCTTACCCTTTTGGATTATATGGTGAATTAGGATTTTTTAAATTGGTGGTCTAAGATGAAATTTAAAATGAAAAATAGTTCTGCATTAATGCTTACTCAATTTCTTTTTTATTTTTACAAGTCATATTTTTTTAAGTTTTTTCATTACAGGTATTGAATTACATGATAATGTATTCAAATTTTGGAGCATCAAAAGTACCTTCAATTTATATACTCGGAATTTAATTCCAATCAATACAATAATTAGTTGGTAAATCTAAATGTGAAAAATATTCTTTTAGTTCGTTTTATTTAATTAATTCCTCATTGCATTTGACTAAGGGTAACTCTTACTTCTCATAAACATCCATTTTTTATCCATTTTTTGTTGTAACAATCTTTTTGACAACATATGCATTTACGACATAAATTGATTCATCAATATATGTATTAAAGGTAGAGTTTTAAAAGGCAAAGGTCATAGTAAAATTAAAAGGAGTCAGACTATATTATTCAGGTTAAGAATGATAAATTTCTGAACTAAGAGATGAGGGATTGCTCCTATCAAAGAGTGTAACTAGTTTTTAATAAAGAAGATTTGAGAATAATGCTAACAATAAGACTGTTAGAATAGTCCCAAATAGTGTTTAGTGATATTCTTTTTTATCAACTAGTAATTACAAAGGTTAGGCAAACAAATCAAACTTTTTTATTCCTCTTAAGAAGAAGACCTTACTATTTCTTTGCATTAATTTTGAATTATATTATGAAAATATTAAATAATTCTTGGAGAAGAACTTAAATCATAATATCATTTAATAATTCAATTATCTTAAAATATTGATAATATCATATGAGTATTATTTATATAAAACTATACGAAATAATATTAATTATATAATCACTACTATAATAACATATTATACATAACATTTAAAATTATAATGCTAATTACCCTTTTTTTAAATCCAACTCTTAACTTATTATTGAAAAATGTATTTATTAAATTTAAACTGAAAATATTTATTACTTTTAATTTTTCAAGTTAAAAGTTTTAGGCATATCTATTAAATTTGATGTTTATAAAACGACTGATATAAATGGTTTTTATTATTTTAAATAATTATTTATCTGGATTTCATTCAAATGGAAAGAAAAATAATTGAATTTGTATAGGAATGTCAAACTAATATTGGAAATTATTAAGATTTAACTTAAATGGAGGAGATTGTTAATTAACTTATTTCAATAGTTTGTACAAATTATTATTATATTTTTAAGATTTTCTTATTGAGTAAGGCTAACAAACCTTTGAAGAAGAAAAATTAAAATATTAAACTTTAAATCAAGACTTTTCTAATTTATAGACATTATATTAATAAGCTTTATAGGAAATATAGATACTCAAAGCAAACCACAATTAAGAACTTGAAGAATTTTCTGAGTATCATGATATAATGATTAAGAAGGAATATATTATAGAATAAGAAAAAGATGAATAACTAAATAACATGAAATCAAGTACAAATGAAATGATGAAGTCGTTAAGATTTCAATAATAATAATTAGAAAATGTAAAACAGTAAAACGAAGATCAGTAAATGGAGATTTATGAATTACGAAAATTATTGTAACAAAAGTAAGTAAACACTGAACCTGCCTTTGATTAGTAACAGTCTAAAATCTAAACCTGTGAAAGTATTAAGGAACAAAAAGAGACTTCCCCTTCTTATATAAGTGTTAAATAAAAAAACTAAGAAAGCTGCTCAAGTATAGAATTAAATACGCAATCTAATTAAAAAGAAAATATATAAAAAGAACTTTGTTCTTAAACTTTTATACGTGAAAAAAGTCTTAAGGAATCTGGTCTTCACCTTAAATATACTCATTGTCATTCTAAAAATTAAAGCATAAATTGGGTCAAATTAGCTACTATTGCTTAAACTTAGTAATCTTTATCATCTAAAAGTGATGATGAAGAATCTAATTGCAGAAAATCTTAAAGAAGATTATCTAAAGATTTCAGTACTGAATGTGATCCAATATTTGTTAATACTAGAAACCCATATAAAGATTTTTTTACATTGGTATGTATTTTAGTTAAACCTTAGATTTGCTAATCAGTTAAATTAAATCTAAATAAAACAAAATATTATGTTATAAATGTAGATATGCTCTATGAAAAATTTCAGATAGAAGGTGTTCCATTTAATAAATGGTACAAAAAAGTAGAAAAGTATATTTTAGAATAAATGTAGTGACTAAACTAAAAATTTTGCATTATTATATATTATTATTAAAAAAATCCCATTATTTAATATTCATTTTGGCTATTAATTTTTATCTTCCTCTATAATTTCTTCATCAAAAATAGATGAAAATAGATAATTTTCATATTATTTGAAATATCCAAAATTTTCTTTTACTGAAACAGCCTAAATAATCTAATTTTTATTACTAAATCTTGTGATTGTAATACATTGAATAAGAAATTTTTGACATAAATTTTTAGATTAAATTCTTAATCTATAAAGTTATCATCAAACCAAAACTAATACTAAAATAATAATAAATAATTGAAATACTTCTATCCAAAAATCCCTCTAATCATCAGGTTCTACAGATTAAATATCATTGACTAATTGTTAAATTTCTTCTTATGTTGGGACTCTGCATTCATATAAAATGATAGTAATGAGTAAAGTTTGATAACTAAATCGAACATTTGGATAACAGCCTAAATGAGCAATTTTATTGATATTTAATTTAAATAAGGATAAGAAATTAGTTCTTCTTTTTTAAAAAGATTCATAAATATCTAAAGGAATCCAAACTGAATCACTAAGCGATTTAATTTCTTCATAAAATTAAATAGCCTATCTCCACTTATGAGATTCAGGAATTAAATGTTGTTACATATAAACCATTTTGAAGGCTTCTGAAATAGGACTGGGCTCAGGAATTGTTAGTATAGCTGTTTATCTATTTTCAATTTATTATTTTAAATAATTGATTGATTCAAAACAAAAATCGTTTTCACTTATAAATTAATAATTATAATTACTTTTTAATTCCACAAATAATCCAATCATCTATTCTTGAATAGAGAATATCTTCCATCAATAACATTTCAGTCATTTTGCTATAAGCCACACTTCTTATAATTTAACCTCTTTTGTATGCAATTTCTTTTTATATTTTAATTATTAATGATTCTTCTCCTTAAGTGATTTTATCGAGACAATCATTATAGTATGAAATAAGTACTTCCAATTAAGGAAATTTATAACCCTCTATTAATTATGATTATGGTGGCTCAAGTATAAAATGTTCGCTCCAAGGTTTTCCTAATAATTAGATTTCTGTTAATAGATTGGTTTCAGTTTGTAAAAGCATAAGTACATGTTACATAAATTATTATATTTAAATAGCAACAAATCTTTCCTTCTTTAATTTTTTAACAAAATCTAAAGCTTAATTCTTTTTATGATTTAGTATATCCCACAATTATTCATAAGTTTTTTATAAATGATCTTTTAACTATTACTTAGCATTTTTTTATTTGGATAAATCATCATTTTCTTATAAGAATTTATTATAGTTTAATTAAAATTCATGCATTATTTTTAGTTTGTTATCTGGACTCTCAAAGAATTCAATAAATGTTTTTTGTGTTTATAAAAATATTTATTAACATTTTTTTCTTTAATGACTCATTCTTCTAATATAAATTGTACTTTCTCTAATATAAGTATTAGAAATTTCATCCCATTATTTTAAAATTCCTTTTAATTAATCTTAATTTAAAAATTCACTTTAAGCATCTTTTTACCTTGATGCTAATTGAGATCTACCTCTCTCAGTTGATTATTTAGCATCAAGAAGACTTTATTTTTCTTATAATTGTTATGCTTATTATTCTGTATTTTATTCTTCTACTTTTTCCAAATCTTGATTTTCTGATATTTATATTTATTATTATTATTCTTATTATTATTCTTATAATAATTCTTAAGCTAATATTTCTTCAGTAATTTGATTTAAATATTCACAATTATGAGTAAGTACTTTATTAATCAAATTATCTATTTATTTTGCAACTTCAAAACCTTTACCTTAAACCTTAATATGATGCAATAATTTAAAATCTTCTTCAAATCCAAATTATTCGCACCATTCTTAAAGTTTACTCAAATTTTCATTAAATTATTAAAATTCTTTTTATAATTTTCTAATATTAAATATAAATTTACTCTTCAGTTTCAGTTTCAATCTTTAAGAGTTTATCAGGTTTAATCTCAGGAGGAGGTGGATTCTCTTCTAAATTGTACATTATTTCAGTAAGTGGATCAATCCTTCTATTTTACATTCTTTAAATTCTTTATTCATAAGGAGTATCTAGATTAATAATTAAATCTATTCCTGATTACTGAATTTTATTAGATTCTTCTTAAGTTGGAATGTCTAATAATTCTTAGAATTTTTATTTTTTTTCTTCTGCAATTTAATTCAATCTTTCATCATAAGGAATGAATCCAGTTAATTATTCTTCAAGCATTTTAGCCTAGTTATAATTTTCTGGAAAACCAATTAAAACCCAACCTTTAGTATAATAGAACTATTTTGAATTTATATATTCTTTAATTAAATCTTCTTAAGTTGGACCAGTACTTTATGGTACATCTTTTTTACCTGGTTTTTTTGAGGTCTTTTTAACTTCTTCTACAATAGGTTGTTAATCTTTTTTTAATTAAATTTCTTTGGCTTCTTTCATTTCTTATGCAACCTAAAGAGGAGTTCTTTAACCAAATGTTTGATTCAATTTAATTAAGATTCCCTTCAAGAGTAATTCATCTGGTATGATTGAATCTTTATATTCATTAATTTATAATCCATATTCTTTTAATTCTGGATTTTCTATAACAGGTACTTCAATAACTTTTTTTGTATCTTTCTTTTTCTTAGGATCTTCTATTGGAGGAAATGCAAGCTTTAATGATTCTTTTATAATAGATTCTATATCGATAATTTCCAATCCATATTTTTAATTTAAATATTTTGCAGTAGTTTTACGACCACTAAATTTACCTCCAATTAATGATATTTTAAGAGGTAAATAATAATTGATACCTTCTTTTAATGGTTACATCGGATATAATTCATCAGTAATTTCAAATAGAAATTCAGCTAATGATATATTTGCCATTATTTAACTATCATTTTAAGTAGATTTCCAATCTTTAACTGCATGATAATATTCAACAAAATCTTAAGTAATTGCAGCAGCTATATTATCATGAAGTGGTTTTATCTGTGATAATTCATTTTACCATTCTTCAATAAATTTATTCCATATTTTTTTATCTAATGTTAAAGGTTTTCCTTTTTATTCAACATTCTCATTCATTTTTAAATAACATTTATCAGCTAAATCTAAGATTGTCAATATTAATGGTTGCATTTATTATATATGTTTTTATCTTTTTTATACTTTTCTATTATAATTTTATTCCATATATTAAACTTAAAGTATTCTCCACTCTTTTTATCTTTATAATCTAACATCTTATTCTCTTGCTTTAGCTTCTTTTCTTAATTATTCAAAAAACATTTCTTTTTATTCTTCCAATACTTCACACATCAATATCCTTTCATTAAATTATAGTTTTCCTCTTAATTTTTCTTTTTATCTTAAAGCAGCCTCTTGATTTGCAATTTTTCCATATTCTGAAAATTTATCAACTAATTCATCCAATCTTTTTTTAGCCTCTACTAATTCTTATTATTTTAATTATTCCACTAACATTTTATTTCTTCTTTTTTATCTTGCTTTTCTAGCTTCTTCTGTTTTATGTGTTCTCTCTCTTATTTTCATCATAGTTGCTACTGCAGAAAACTTAGCCTTTTCAGGTACTGGTTTTTTAGAAGGATCTTTTTCTATTTCTATTCCTTATCTAATACATGTTTACAAAAACAAATAAATATTATTATCCATAGCTTTTTAATCCTCTTTTTTCTTTTAATTTATTTCTGCCATCATTCTACCTGTCATCATATCATTTAATTTTTTCTCTTTATCAATTCTATTATGTTTAACTGTTTCGGTATATTTCCAAAACTCATATATCTTTTTATCTTATTCTTTTATAAATTCATGATTTGCTCTTATCTTTTCTAATTCATTATCTCTAAGTGACATCAACCATTATTTCTCCTTTTCCTCATCTTTTTACTTTAATCTCACTGCTTGAATCTCATGTATAAGTTTCTCATCTCGAAATCTATGTAAATTATCTTCAATAGACTTTAATTTCTTTGGCAATGAGTTTATAAACTTCTCTTCATAACTAAAAATTGATATAACAGTTTCATTATTTACTTATTCACCAATGAATGTACTTGTTTTTTATCTGTTACTTTCAATGTTTTTGTCAATTCATTTAAAACATCTTTTGTCTCTTTACGAGCAATTGTAAGTAATGAATTAACAGCTATTGGTTTACTATACTATTTTATTGCTTTCAAATATTCTTCTATTTATGATTAACCTTTTTCAACCTTAGGTTCAATTCCTACTAATTTTATTATGTGCTTTTTAACTATCTTCATATTCTTTTAAGTTGAATATTCATCAAATTTATTTGTTAAGATTTTCTTAATTGGATTTCCTGTTTTATAGAGAACTTCTTAAAAATTAAACCAATTCTAAAATTGTTTCTCAATGTCTAGAATAGCAGGTTAAAGTTTGATTTCCTTATTTAACCATCTTATTAATTCAGGATCTCCGTAGTTCGATTTCATTAATTGTTTAATAAATTAAATATATCGTTCATATATTATTATTATTTCCTTATTTCATTTCATATGTTATTATTAATTCTTATATTTAAATTTATGTTATTACTATAAAATCTCAAGTATTTTTAATAAATGAAATAATTATGATAAACTCATTTATCAGAACATTTCATCATCACATTTCTAAGAGTCATTAAATCCAACATCTAAAATCATACCCTAATCACATTAAGTATCACAACTTTCACAATTAAAATCAGTATAAAAATTTTCATCATCACTATATGGGTATGGATTATTAATGAGTGGATTGTCTAGTAATGGATTACTCATGAGTGGATTATTATTATTCATTGGATTATTAATGAGTGGATTATTATTGACTGCATTTTCTACTATGTTTTAATTTTCTGATTTATTAAAAAGAGCATTTAACTATATACAAATATTATTTACTTAATCAATTGCCCTTATTATTTTTGGAACTGGAAAATTCAAATAAAATTAATAATCTTTATATTTATTCAATTTTCCAAGAATGTTTTCAATAAGTGATTTATTAGAAGAAAAGTAATTTTAAGCAACTTTGAAATTATGAATAATTTCTGCTATCCAAGATGCCAAACAATAAGCAAAATTTTTATCATTTTAAAATTATTTACTTATTGCATCTAGAATAGATTTTCCCTTAGAAAAAGTAACTAATTTTGTTTAAGTCTCCATTAACACCTAAAATAATAATAAGTTTAAATACTTAAAATCTCATTTCTCCAAAAGCATCTGATATTTTAAGTATGCTTTCTATTATATGAAATATAGGATCTATTTGATGCCATGCCATATTCCAATCTAATAATATTTAAATTAATTATTCAATAATAATTTCACTTGTTTGGATATCATCAAAACAAAGATGTTTTGTCATATCTACAACAATTGGATTCAACTAAACCATAGGAGCAAAAATAATCTTATAATCTCCCAAATCTCTAATATCTGTAAGCAAATGATTATCAAGTTTTACATGTTGATTATAATTTTAAAATAAATATGTAGGTGTTTTCTCATTTGTTAATTTCATTCCATCAGTAAATGAACCTTAAATAGTTTTACATATTAATTCACACATTGCTGAACATGTGCCTTCTAATCCTTTATCATTAAGTTTACTAATATTCATACAATTTCCATAAACCTAATTTTCTAAAATAGTCTCTTTGTAGAGTTTATATATCATTTGTAAATATCCCTTCTTTTATAAATGATCTATAATAAAAGATGAAGTAGAGATTGAGAATTTAAGAATTTAGAAGAATTCTGAAGCTCTTCTCATAGATTTCTTACATGTTGGTAATAAATTATCAATGAAAAAGGATAGGAATTACATTATTGTTGAATTTTCTTAATTAAATGAATGATGTTATTATTCTTCTTCATAATTAACAACACATTAAATAGCTTAAATTAACAATTTACTAAAAGCATGTTTAACATCTTATTATGTTGATTCAATAATAGTATTAATTAGTAAATTGAGATTGTTTTAGAGATGAGTTAAAAACCAAAATGATGCTGAAACAACCTTATCATATAAAGCACATAAGACATTTACAGAATTAACAAATTCTGATTAATCTTTATTCTTTATTAAAGATTCCAAAGAGAACAGTGTAAATAATTTCACCACTTTTAAAGATGGAGATTCTTAGTTAGAAATTACATCCTATTATGATATATTTTAAGATTCTATTTTCTCTTAATGATCTTCAAAATTAAATTAACAAACAAATTCTCTAACAAATGCTTAATAATCAGATGAATAAAATAATTGATTCTTTAAATATACAATATTCTCTTATATAATATTATTTTACAAGCATTTTTCATTTGTACCCATTATTTAAATATCTTATTTATCAATCTTCTCATAAAATAACAAGTAAGCATTTTTTGATTTATTTGAATCCCAATCAAAACTGTTATAATATTCATTATTACCACCAAAACATTCATATTTTAAATTTTCAAATTTAAATGGACTCACAAATCTATCATCAAATTCAAACCATTTATTTTCTTAAGATTTTATAAATGAATAATAATGTCCACTATCTGCACTTCCAGTATGAATTAGAACTCCAACTAATTTATATATGTAATCTGTATAATCATCCAATTATAGATTATTAATCAAATGATCCTTTGTCCATTTAAACATATTTATTTCTGATGGAAATTCAAAATAATCATTTACTTTCAATTTCAACATTCTATTATAATCAAATTCAAATCTTTTTAAAGTAAATATAAATGTATTAGGTAATTTTTTAAAATAACATCTTTTTTCTGCATCAATTCTTCTATTAATTGATTCACAAAAGTATTTGTTTTCTCCATCTAAAACATCTGCTTTAATAAATAAATCTAATGCTTCTTCTAAATTTTTTTTATTTTTTATTTCAATAGTAACAGTTAAAAATACTTCATCAGTTTCCCTTTAAAATTGTATATCTTATTCTAATGATCTAATCTCATGCCCCAATGTTCCACCCATTATTTAATTTATTAAATCTTATTACTAAGTTCCTTTTTAATCTTTTTCTAATTTATCAGTTAATAAATTGAAAAATTCATTAACATCCTATTAAACAGAACAATTTATAGGCAAACCATCATAACCTTGTAAAGTTCTAATAAATTAAATTGGATTAATAAATGATCTCACACTATCTTATAATTGTATAAATACTAATTATAATTAATATAATGTATGATCTAAAAGTTTATTTTTATAAGATTCAGATTTTATTTAATCAACATCATCATAAATAATTGTTTCATTATTTTCTGTGATTGATATTTAACTATTTAATATACCATGTCTAAATGCTTTATTCATAAATAATTATTATAATAAAGAATTTATATAACAAGTAGCACCTAAATTTTTAAGTCCAACAAATCCATAATGTCCTTTTACACCTGTATCAAAATCTTAATCAGGTTATTCAATTCTTCCATGAGTATTTGAAATTGGATCAAGTAAAAGTAAGAAATTTTTTTCACAATTTTTGCTTGCCTCAATTAATAAATGAAATGCTCTTTTTCTTGTAAGTTTTCTTTTAAATTTTGGATATTTTGCATAATCATCATTTAAATGAAATAAAAATTCATAAACTTATCTTATTAATTCATTTGATAAAGATTCCTTTGTTTATGGACATATTTCAATAATTGCAGTCAATAAAATTAAATATCCTTAAATAACTTTATCTTCATTATCTTCAAATCTCTCTTCAATTATTGGTCTATCAATTATCTTTTAAATTATTTATTATGACAAATCTTAAAAGTCAAAATTTTATGTTAATATATCATAATTTGTTCTCTATAAAATTACTGCTGTCAATATAAATATATCTTCAAATTATGTTTATGGATTTACTATTTAAGGTATTAATTCTTTTAATAAATAGAATCCAAAATCCTTTTGAACATTTTTAGAAGGTATTTTACATATTTAAATTAATGAATAAGTTAAGATTCTTCGACATTCTTAAATCTAAGATTATGATAATACTTAGATGACTGATAAAGGAAAATTCTCAGTTTCATATATTGTTTAAACAAGTGTTGGATTTTAATAAAGAATTAATAAAATAGTTTAGAAAATCTATTCAAATCCTAAATCAATTTTATTAATTAATGAATTTAATAGATCATCATATGGAAAATCTAAAAATTCTTAAAATAACTGATTCTCTTTAAATTAAAGGATTAACATATGTCTTTCATCAAAGTTATCTTAAACTTATTATAATTATTTTGATATTGATATTAAATGTTCTTCTATTGGAGGAGTCAATGGAGGAATAGTTGAAACATTATTAAATTTAGGAGTTGATACTCCACTAGACTATGAATTTGATGCAGTTTCATATTTTAATTTTGATTTATCAGAATCACTATTTTCATTATAAAAAGAAATTGATGGTAATCTATCTTCAAATTATTTATATTAATTTCTAACTGTCTCTTTTAAATTTATTATTCTACTACAAAATTCATCATTTTTTTCTACTTTTGATAATACATAAGCTGTAAAATATATTAAAAATATTTCTAAAGCTAATTATATCGTATTAGGATCAACATTTGGCATGAAAAATAATTATTATATATGAATTAATCCACCTTAAATTAAAAAGTTCTCTCTACATTATTTTCGTTTTCTGAGTTCATCTTAATCATCAATAAAATCACAATCCAACAATTCTTTTAATATCTATAGATTGTAATATAATTTATATTTATTTTGTTAATCTAATAAATTTTCCCACTCTGATGTTTATTGACATTTATCAATTAATTCATATATCTCTCTATTTCTAGGAATCATTGATAAAATCTACCAAACTTTTGAATTCAAATTCTCATTATTTAAATTTAAAACATCAAATAATTTTTAAATATAATTATTATTTTCTGAAATGAAAGTAGCAACACTAAATTTTTAAATTAATTAAATGTTATTCTCATTCTAAATAACCTTTTAAAATTAACCTTATGGCTATTAAGGATTAGATATCTAATTTTCAATCAACTATGTTTATAATTACCTATTTTATTTTTCTTATAGAGGGCTAACTTATCTTATTTATTTTTCTTAAAATTTTTAAAAATGAAATTCTCTATTGTCTATTAATTCCATAACTGTCATTTCAAAATTCCAATTATTTTCATTTAAAAAATATTCTACAAATTCTTTATTAAATTCATTAGTAATTTCAATAACACTTTATATCGTTTCTTATTAATTACTATTTAATTAATTATTAACTGGAATCCCAAGAGGAATTGGTTCATTAACACAAAGAGGTATAACTTTGTTTAATTTAGGATGATTAAAAACTTCTTTTAATTCATCAACATCTCCTTAACATATAGCTAAAGGTTTTGAATCTTCAACTTTTTAATTTTCATCCTATTAAGGTCTCATCAAAACTTAAAAAGTTGGTTTTTTATCAAATTTATAATCTTTCAAACTTTTTGAATTATCTAACCAATTTCCTCTATAAACAACATCTATTTCATTCCTTTTTACTTAAGGATTTATTTTTTATCCAATTATTTACTTAACATATATTATTTTCATATTTTCAGGTACAGATATTTCTTATCTTTTTGGATGCTATGCATTTTTACATCGATTATCAATAATAATTAAAATATTTTAATCAATTTATTCTCCCTTTTCAAAACTATCCTGTTTTAAATATTTCATCCCTTCAACTTCTTCTAACAACTTTATACATAAGTCTAAACATTTTTCTGTTGTATTATTCTAAACATTATCAAATATATGTTCAATATAATTTTATTTTAATTTATTCATTATTGATTGATTTATTGATTTGAAACATGTTATTTATAATAAAAATTATTAAGCTTTTTATACTATTTCTTTATTATTGCTACAAAAAAATACTTTCCATAAAATCTCTAAACCTACTATGTCTGCATCTTATATTATATATGAATCCATGACATCATTCTTAAGAATTTTATGTTGAATATTAAAATAAAGAATTAAATTCTATAGACATTAAAATATTGGTACTGTATATGAATTACAATCAATTTTTATTATATGATCAAAAAATAACATTTATAATGCATCTAATGATATTATATTTTTATTTGAACTAAAAATCCATCTAAAAAATAAATCCTATTCTTATACAGTAAAAGCATTCTTTACCAAAACCTACCAAATTATCTATAAATGATGTGATTCTATTTTATTATCAGTCAATAAATATAAAGATTAGTAAAATTTTAACAATTATTCAATTACTTCAGTATACCTATCCTTGTTTTATTCATGTACTCTCTTTTTAACTTTTGCAATTACAGCCAATAAAGACATTTTAAAATTATATTTCTACTCTAAATATTTTATTAATTCTGATTAAGAATTATAATTGTCAATTGGATATTAGGATTAAATAATCTTTGAAATCATCTAAATATGATTTTCAGTTTTAGAATCATTTTCAAATAATTTTTAAAATGCTTAATTTAAATACTTTATTCTTAAAAATCTAAATTACAAGCAAATTAAATCCATAGCTATTTTAAATGCTTATTATCCTAAATCAATATTAGAATTTGAATTAGATACATTTAATAAATATTCCACTATTCTTCCTCTTATACCCTCTCCTTCTTCATAATTTGTATCAATACTATCATCATTTTATATATTTCTCTTCTTTATTTCAAATTATTATTATTATTATTATAATTTTCTATCTTAATTTCTATTTATCAAATATTAATTCTCTGATTATTATTATTCTTCATTGTAAACTTTTATTGTTAATTTTTCTGAATTTTTATTTGAATTTTAAATAGATTCCTATTCAATTTCTAATTCTGTTAAAATAGTATCTTTTGTTTCTTTCTTTTATTAAAAATATTTTTTATCAAAATTTTGATTTCTACCCAAACAATTAATAAAATTCAAAATATTAGAATCTACTTTTTATTCTTATATTTCTTGTAAAACTACCTCCATATCAGATTCAGACATTATTTCAGCAATATCATTTAATAATTTAAAAAGAAAATTACTCCAACTTTCATGTTTACCCTTCCCCATTTTCAAAATCTAAATAATATCACTTGTTTATAATTAATTATTTCTATATAAAAAACGAATTATTTAACTTGAACGTTTTATCAATTCAAAATGAGCTTTCTCTCCAAATAATTCTTAAAATATTTTATTTTTCACTAAAAAATTTATTAAAATATCTTTCAATATATTATCATCATTCTTCTAAACAATATCATAATTAACATAAAAGTTCATATAGTTTAATGAATTAATCTTTTCACTAATCTATTGTAATCCTATAATATAATAAAATTTATACCAAATATACGTTTCTCAAAGGTAGAACATTTAAAATATTGTAAGTAAATACTCAATTCTTATTATACAATTATTTCTTTCATTTCACTAAAAGTGTAAAATGGTAAAAGGGCTTTTTCAAGTGTCTCATTCAACTTCTTAACTTATTCCTTTGTAGATAATTTAATATCATCTTCATTGATTTTCAAATGTAATACTTTTAATTATTCTTTTAATCCTTAAAAATAGTTAATAAATTTCTATTTATCTACAAAAATACTAAAATAATTGAAAATATCTAAAATGTCTAAGTAAGCAATGTAAAAATTATTAATTCCATCAATCAATAAAGCAAAACCACCATTTTAATAAAAATAATGCATTTAAATTCTCAAAAAAGGTGATAAATGAATGCTTGATTTACTTATATGAAAATCTTCCAAAATTTCACCTTTTAAAGGATAATAACAATAAAAGTTATTTTCATCTTTTCTTTAAATATCTTTATATTCACTTTACAAATTCACAGAATCACGTTCAAAATAAAAGTTTCCCAATGCTTATTTAAATTAACCTTCATTAAAATGAGAATCAAAAAATTTGACTTCAGGAAAAACAAAGATTCTCTTAAATAAAGCAAGACTTATAGATTAATATTGCTTCCAAATATTCATACCTAATTTTTATAACATTAATAAAATTTCATTAAAGTAACATGAAACTTTTAATTATTTTTGATCTGTAAATAATTTATTTAAAAAATAATCCATAATTGGAAAGACTCTTTTATTAAAATATGAGATTAAATCAGGTTAAACATTAACTTTATTTAGTAGAATAGCTTTAATTTCTATTTCTAACTCTAGTAGAATAGGCATCCATCTTGGAAATATACCTATTAATAATTTAAATTATACTATTTTATAGTTCATTAATATCTGATTAATAATCTTTATCATTAATATTGAGAAAGACACCAGTCTATTCTAATTCTATTATCCTATCTAAATTATAAGTAATATCATTATCATTCATAGATTAAAAGGAGTGAGGATTTGGATCAAATTGTTCTTGATTTGAAGTCTATATAATTTACATTTCACGAGACTTCATTTTATTATTATCATCGCTTTAATTTATTTAAACCATTTCAATGTTCTTTATTATAAAAATATTATTGGCATAATTAAATTAATTATAAGAAAAAAAGAGAATTATATACAAAAGGCTTAACTTATTATAAGTATAAATTAAGTATTTTACATGAAAATTAATTATATATTTTTAGTTAGATTGGTGAAAGTTGATTTTAAGAGAAATACAAATAACTAAATAAAATCATAAATTAAACCAAGGATGTGTAATAACATCTTCAAGGTTAGGTCTTTTATATGGATTTAATTGCATCATTTAGGCAGCTATTTCTTAGGTTTCATTATTATTAATTAATTCCAATAAAATAACACCTAAACTATATACTTCCGTTGGATATGGAAGATAAGATTATCCATCTATAATTTCTGGAGCCACATAAGGTTTAGTTCCATAAAATTCAGCAAATTTCTATTTACCATTTGTAACAGCACCAAATGCAAAGTCAATAAGTATTGGTTAATTATTCTAAACCATCACATTATTAAGATTAAGATCTCTATGAACTACTCCTAATTCATGAACTTTTTAAACAGCTACATTATATTAATGGATGTTACTTTATAAAAGTTTGTGATAGAATTATTTAATAATTCTTTCACTATTTTTATCTAATGGTTGTGCATCAATATATTCTAAAATAAGGAAATAATTATATAAAGTTTTAGTTCTTCTTGTACTATTATCAATTGTTGGAAAGAATCCAAAACCGATTAATTAAACTACATTTTAGCAACCCTTTAATTTAGTTAGAATAGTTATCTCAGTGTCATATGTTTTCCTACATTCAGATTAAGATAGATTCTTAATTGATATTTTCTTTACGGCTACTTTTTTATTACTTTAAATGTGTCTATATAAATCAACACTATAATAAATAGAATTATATATTTACCTAGAAGAATATCCTGATCCAAGATTATTAATAAATTCAAAATCATCTAATGATGAGAGTTCTGGAAATAACATTATGAAGGTTAATTTTGTAAATTGTTATTATAATTATTTAAATTTTAAACATAAATTTCTATTTTTACTCAAATTTAGTGCGTAATAACATAAAATATCACCAATAATTCGTAATTAATAAGGTTTATCCTATTAATTCTAATTAAATTATTTAATAATAATATTAAATATTAAAATAATTATAATTCATGTTATTAAAAATGAGTAAGTGCTTAAGAAAATTAAAATATTTAATAATTCTTATTTGATTCTTATAAAAATTGATGATTATTAATGAATGTTTTTTAAATAATTGAAAATTGAATAGAAATTATTATATAGCAATAATTTTTAGATAATCTAACGATATAATATATTTGTATTAATAAAATTACTATAGAATATTAAAATGGATTCATAATAAGATGTTGAATGTGATTAATGTTAGACAGTACCAGAGACTTATGTAAAATTAGAATGCGATCATAAATTTTGTTTGATATGCTTAGCTTATAATTACTTATAAATTTAACAAGAGAAGCAGAATTTAGAAGAACTTGAAAGAGTAGCAGTATGTTTTAAATGCAATCATCTTACTAAACTAGATTAAGATACTGTTGAAGCTCTTCATATGGTCATTAAGGAAATCATAGTTCCGTTAATTGAATAAAATTAAATTAACCCAAAATCAAATAATGATAGTGAAGTTGTTGAAGTTATTGATGATTTACGTGATTTGGGTGTATAAAATGTTGGCTCTCAACATTAATCAAATCAAAAGAATTCATTGGCCAATGAAAGACTTTAATTGTATTTAGAAAGATTAGAAAAATGCTTTAAATCTAAGTTTGAAGCTATAAAAGATATTTAAGATTAGAAATATTAATTTCAATTAAAATTTAAGTAAACTAAGGATGAAATCAACAGTTAATATTAATAAGTAATTATTGTAAATTCATCATTTTAGTTTATCTTAAGTTTGGAATAAAAGAAAAACCAAACGTTTAATGATATAAATAGTTTAGAGATGATCTAATTATTAGAAATTTAAAAATAAGAAAAAGATCTTGAATAGTAAATACAATAAATGGCATAATTTCAAGAGGAAATTAATTCATTAATCTATTAGAATTTAAATAAGTCTTAAGAGGATATTAGTAAATTATTAATTGACATAGAAAAATCTTTAAATGTTCCATCTTCATCTCTTCAAATAGTAATAATATTATAATTATTAAAGAAATCTTCAATATTAGCTACATAAAGATAATTACTTAAATTATAAACAAATGCCTAATCTTAATTATGTGCATCTGTTCCTAATTTATTATCAGATTTTCCTCAATCAATTAGATAAAAAGAATTATTTATGAAGAATCCTAATTCAGATGAAAAACCTTTAGATTCCAAATTAAATGTTCATTTTGAAAAATAAGATAGATTAAGCAAATTTAGTCCTATTAAATCAGAAAAACTTAATGAATTATGGCCTAAAAATGATAAACCTCATCAGTCTTTAGAAAAAAATACTATAAGAGAGAGTAAAGATCTTCATGAATTTAAAGACTATAGAGAAAAGGAAAAAGATAAAAAAAATTAAAAAATTTTAACTTAAGAAAGTGTTAATGCAAATGCTAAATCAAAATTAAGATTTGAAGATAGTGATGAAAAAAGTAAGAATAATAATTCTAAAAAAATGATTGATAGTTAAATATCTTAAAAGAATAATTTAGTGAGCAAATGGAAAGATTAATTATTTGATGTTTTTGATAAAAAAACTATTAAATAACCTGAATCACCAAAAATACCTGAAAAATAAAATTATCCCATTCGTGATGTTCCTTATCATAGAGAATCTTCTACTCATTATCCTAGAGAAAACAAAAATTCTCAAGAAAAATTGTCTACTAAATAATAATTGATAAATCGTGCTTGTAATATACATGATGTTTTAAATATGCAGTATTAAAATTTCATGACCTAAAAAGAAAATCTTATAAGAAGATGATCGATTAAACTATTCAATATATATTTAAATATAATCAAATATTTCCATATCTAAATTTAATGTTTTAAATTGTTCTTTATATTTTCAAATTTCTATTCAATTGAAATTCAGTATAATAAATGAACAATATTTGCTGGAAGGAAAATTTTCTTTTAATAGTCCAAAGATATGAATATATTTACAACATAAATTCAGTTTCTTATGGTAGCACTTTCTTATTATTTAGTGCTACCATAAGAAATTGAATTTATCCTTTTTTAAATTACTGATTTAATAAGCCACTAAATCTAAAATTAATCAAAAAGTTTCTTCTTCAAAATTTGAGATATCTAATCTATCTAAAAAATATTATATACCATAAGAAAGCTTTTAATATATTCTAGAATCTTTGAAAAATTAACTAATCTAATTAGAAGACAAAAGTTGATTAAAATATATAATCCTCCTTAAATTTTGTTCCTTATTAATTCAATAAATATGAGAATAAGAATTAAGATGATATGATCTACAATAATTATTCTGAATCCAAATAATCATAGATTAATAAAAAAAAGTCAAGAACATATAAACTATAAACTTTGTTTTCTTTGAAATCTAGAAATTCTTTTTAAATTTAATGATTCTTAATAAGGTTTAGAAAAAATATTCAGAATAATAAATTCTTCTTTAATTTTATTAAGAAACTTATAAAAGTTTAAATAGTCATATTGTTTGATAGCTCAGTTGGATTAGAACAAATTGAGTGAATCTTACTATGATAATTTTTTAAGTCCATTTTGTATGCATCTGATAAATTAAGAATGATATCGAATTATTTAATTTCTGAAACATATAACATTAATTATAACTGCAGCATAATATTTTAATGTTTCTATTATGTATATAGGCAATAGAGACAATAAGCTAAATATTAATGGAATATTTACATTAAAGTATAATCTATTAATTATTGTGTTATTAAACTATTTAATTTTTGCACCAGATAATTAAAAATTAATTTGAGAAGTCAAATTTCTCAATAAACTTCATAATGATGAATATAAGAGATATTTCATTTGTATTTTTTATAAGTAGGATAGATTCTTGAAAGAAACTGGAATCAATTACATTAGTTTGAATAAATTATTCATAATTTGATATTAGTAAATAATTGCCATTATTAATCTAAGTTTTTTTCTTTTTTACATTATCATATTGGAGAAAATTACTCTATTTAATTTTGAAATAATAAAAAGTTAAGGAATAATTTATATTAAATTTAATAGTCTCCTTGGAATAAAAATGGGAATTTGTATATCTACCAATCAAAGTGGTCTTTTGATTAATAATACTGACATAAAAAACAATGATGAAAAATATAACTATAGTTTAGAAGAAAATTAAATTGATGTAGAGAGCCCAGAGATATGTTTATTAGACACAAATGAGCTGCATAAAAATTCTGTAAAAGCAACCAAAGAATAATGTTAAAGGGAATAAGTAAATAGAATTGTCAACGTACATGACTAATCTAATTCACAAAGATACTTTTTTGTTTATGATTAATTGTACAATGTAAAACGTAAAGTGCCAAAGCTAAAAAGTATTAGTCAAAGCACTTTAATTCAAAAACGTAAGTAATAAATACTTTGATTTTTATTATAATTATGTTTAATCAAACATCTAGTGAAATTCTCATGACCAGTAATCTTTAAGTTATTCTAAATCTATAAAAATATGAAATAAAAAGTCTAAAAAAAATTAACTAAATTTTATTAATCAAAAACATATATGATAAAGCAAAAAGATTATTTTTTTGATTTTCTTCTCTATTTTATGACAATTTTAAAAAAAGAAAGAATTTGGGAGGAATGATTTTAATAAATGATTGAAATATCAATACTGATCTTGTAAATAATTGTTGATAGATAATAAATACTTTTTAATGATTCATAATCTAGCAAGATGGGTATAAGAATTGAATGTATTATTAACTTAAAAGAATGAATATGATTTTTGAATGAGAATAGTTAATAAAATATAAAAAAAATATAAGAATAAATAAATAAAAAGATTAAAATAATTAATATGAGATTATTGGTTCATAATTTGTTAATGTGTAATAAATGTGATAAAAACAATTATCCTCTTAAGATAGAAGTGAATAAAAGTGTTATAATGGAATTAGAGTTCAAAAAAGATGCGATTTTAAAATTAATTCCAAAACTTGATTTTGAGGTATTATCAAATACAGTAAGAGAAGTAAAAGAATGAATTAAATATTAGCTTGGTTTTAAATAATTTCCAAAATAAATACCTCCAAATGTTGAATAAGATTTAGCTTTTTTAAAAGACTTACATAGAGTTTTATTTGAGGTAATGAATAAAAAAAAGAATTATAATAGACTCATATAATGGATGGTTAATTGACTTGTCCAAATCCATCTTGTAAAAGAAATTATCCAATTACAAATGGAATACCTAATATGATCTTGACAGAAGATGAACAATGATATAAATAGGTAATTTGTCAATAATAATAATTCTCTATTTTTTGAATATATTTAAATTGCTCTAGGAATATGAATAGGTTAATAATTATTACAATTCAATAAATTTGTTCTTTTCTTTTCTTGTCATTAATTAATTTTAATGAACAGCTAGGTAACTAAATAATCAGCATTTTAAAAACCATTAAATAAACCTCCTCTCTCAAGATTAAAACCAACAGAATTATAAGATCCATTTGTATAATAAGTTGATGGTTTTGATCCATAAAAATATGTTAAACCTGGATTGAGTAAAGAAGATGTCATCAAAATAAAAGAATGTTTTGATATTTTTGATGATGATAAAAGTGGCACTATTTCGTAAGAAATGACATGTTATCTTTTCTTAGACCTAATGAATTGAAAAATGCTATTGTAGCTTTAGGTATGGAATAAAGTATAGAAGATATTGTTAATATGATTCAAGATCTTGATTAAGATGGATCTAGATAAGTTGATTTTGAAGAGTTTTTATAAATATTTGGATTTTAAGGGTATTTTTTATTGATATTTAAGTTCTTTAGAAGATGAAGAAGTATTATCTGATTTATATAAATAATTTGATTCTTCAAAAGAAGGTAAAATTACTTATGAAGATTTCAAAAGAATCAATGACTTAGTCTCGGAAAGATATACTGAACAAGAATTAAGAGATATGGTACAATTTGCTGATTAAAATTAAGATGGAGTTTTAAGTTGGGATGAATTCAAAATTGTTATTCAATAAGAGAATTACAATAATAAAAAATGATAATACATATAAAATATAAATAGTCAATTTTTATATATCATTTCATTTTCCTTTACTGGAATACATTCTTCTTATCTTGTTAAACTTGATTTGTGTTTTTTTGTCTTTTTTGTCATTCCACAATAATCAAATAATGCATCTTTTGTTTCAATCTAAAAAAATAGCATAAATAAGAAATTTCTAATCTAAATAACAAATAATCCAACCACTTTTATAAATCAATCTATTATTTACATTCCAATTCGCTTATATCTATCGTATTTTTTATTACTTCAACTACTTGAGTAATTGTAAAAATTATAATAAACTTATTCAACTGGGTGTCAATTTTATTTATTGAAAGCAATGGAGAAACCAATACAACAACTAATATTATGTAACTACAGATAGTGCTAAGAATAACTTTTGTTGGTTGATCAAACTCACATAAAAGTTCACCTGGTCGAGTTTGATACATTATGAGGGGACTTGATTAAATGATTTCTTTTTATTTACATTATCATCAAAGATAGAGTTACTAATGTCATATTTATTATTGAACTTTCATTCAATTCTTTTCTACATTTCGAATATATTAAACATAAAAACAATGTATAAATTGATAATTAAGTGCCATGAATAATTAATGCCTAAAATATAATCTTTATAATAATACTTAAATAGTACAAGTTGTATCATTAACAATTTTCTAATTTTTTTAATGTTCATTAACTAACATCATACCAATGTTTTGTAATGCCACTAATGTCGTTAATAAGAATTTAGTCTTTAAATATGGGACTTAATTTTGAATAAGTAGCAAATAAGCAGTGATAATAAGGACATATTAAACAAATTGAATGGAACTAAAAACTATGATTGAAATAAGGGCTATTTAAAATGCTCCCATTTTAAAATAAAATTAATATGCAATAATAATAGGTGGTTTTGAATTTTGAATATCTAAGACCAGCTTAATATCTAGTAGATGCAATAGTGCATGATCGTAAATTTATTTATAGATTTGGTTTAGCCTAATACATAAAGAGAAAAGAGAGATCAAAGAGTTAGAGAAAAATTTGGGAGAATGTACCTTACGATGCTTATGAAAAAGAAAAGATGGGAGATTTCATGAAGATAGTAACTAAGAATAAAATATAATTACCTGCAGAGTAAAAATAAATTGTTAATTTCCACAATAGTTGGTCAGAGAGTGATACATTAAAAATGGTTTATTGTGGCAAATTTAAGGATAAGAATTATTTAAAAGTCTTACAAGCTCATTTAGCATGGAGAGCAGTACCAAACAATTTCTCACCTACTGATATAAATATAGCATTTTTACAAAAAGGCATAGTTTACACTTTTGGGAGAGATAAATAATAAAGACCTATAATTATAATGAATCTTGAATTGGTAAATTTGAAATAGGTAAATAAAATGGTTTATTTTTAGTTTAGTGAAGAAGTATATATTAATGCTTTAAGTTACTATTTCTGTATAATTAAGAAAAACTGTTTTGTTCCTGGAAAAATAGAAAATTGGGTATTCATAATGGATACAAAAAAATTAGGACTTTCTAAATTTCCTTTTAAAGTATTATTTGAGAATATATAATATAGGCAATTCAAATAGCAACAAAAACAATGCAAGTGAATTTTTGTGGTTGTTTAGACAAATTATATTTATTAAATCCTTCAAGTTCATTAAGTTTTTCATGGAAGATGGTTTCTGGTATTAATAATAATATAATAAAAAGCTGTTGCTGATGCTGATACAATGGAAAAGATTCAAATGTTGAAACCAAATGAATATTAAAAAATATAGGAGAGAATTCCTGTAAATTAATTAGAAGAATAATATGGAGGAAAAGTAGCAAATTTAACAAAATTCTGGTAAGAATAATTAATTATAATTTAGGCCACCTATTAATATAGAAATTCCAGGGGGATATACAGAGGAAATCTTAAAAGCAGTAGAATCAATGAAAACAGCTGAAATAGTAATATAAAAAGAAGCACCTGCTTCAGAAGAAGATGAATTGAAATTATAGGAATAGATGGCAAAAATGTAAATAAAGAAAGAAGATGATGATGATGATTGATAAAATGTTTAATACATTCAATAAATATAATATTATATGAGTTTCTTTAGATCTAAAAAGATGAAATATTATAGTTTAGTAATACCTAGAGAAAGTGCTTGGGTAGTGATGAATGAATTAGCAAGATTAGGATAATTACATTTTGTAGATTATGATCCATAATTACCAATGATCAACAGACCATTTGCTAATTATGTAAAAAGGTACTAATAAAATGAATTAATATAAGATGTGATGATTCCATTTTTAAATTAAGTAGTCTAGAGTTACTCCTTAAGGAATTCAAAAAAAATCTTAATTATTGTGAAAATGTCGATACTTTATTGGATTACTTCTAATACATTTAAAAGAATAGAATGAAACCAGGACATACTTATTTTGATGAATTGGAACAAGAAATTGAATTAAAAAAATTATAAATTCAAGAGCAATCTACTAATTTGCAAAATCTCTTGGAAAGAGTAAATATCATAACAGAATAGTAAATGGTTTTGGAAAAAGCTTAAGATATTCTAGGTTAATCAGCATTCTAATAGTATTGTTATGATTTTAATAAATATATAGATAAAAACCACATAATCCAAATGATTATTAATAATTAAAATTTGGTTAATTAATAGGTGTGATAGATAAAGAAGAAGAAGTTAGATTCAAAAGAATTATATTTAGAGTTACCAAAGGAAATGCTTGGGTTTAAATTATGGACTTAAACAATGAAGAAGTACATAATTCAATGAGGAAATCTTTTCATTTGAATTAAGTTAAAAATTATTATATTATAGGATAAAACATAGTAACCAAGATGTTTATATGTAATCGTATATCCTGGAATGGAGGAGTAAAGTTCTTTAAAAATGAAATTGATGAAAGTGTGCGATTCCTTCAATAGATAGAGAATTGAATATCCAAATTCGTTAGATTAGTTGTAGAGAAGGATGGGAGAATTAAATTAATAATTATAAGAAGCTAAAAATTTAATAGAAATGACAAAGCACTAATTGGATTAATCATTAGATGAATTAGTTTAGTAGAAATAGGGATGCAATTGCTCTTATTTTGAATATTTACGATTATACATATTGAGGGAGAAATATCTTTATGTAAATTTAAATTACTTAACAATGAGAGGATCAATTTTTACAGGATATTTTTGGTTGCCAGATGGATTGGAATAAATAGTAGAGGAAAAATTAAGAAATGCAATGAGAAATAATTTAGATAATTATCCAACAGGTTAAATTTAAGAAATGAAACCTTAATATACTCCTCCAACTTATTTCAATTTAAATGAAGTTACAATGCCATTCTAAGAGATTGTTAATACTTATGGAATACCACGGTATTAAGAAGTAAATCCTGGATTATTTACAATAATAACGTTTCCATTTTTATTTGGAGTAATGTTTGCAGACATAGGACATGGATTTATGTTATTTCTTTGTGGAATTTATATAATATTGTGGAAAGGTTATCTCTCAAAATAATAGGATTCTATATTCAATGTAATGATACCATATAGATATCTACTAATATTGATGGGATTCTTCGCATTTTATAATGGATTTATTTATAATGACTATCTATCAATATCTTTGAATCTTTTTGGTAGTTGTTATTCACCTGAAAAAGAAGAATGGAAAAGAGAATAAAAAGATTGCGTATATCCATTTGGAATTGATCCAGTATGGTAAGCTTCAAGTTCAAGTCTTAATTTTATGAATTCGTATAAGATGAAATTATCAGTAATTTTAGGAGTTATTCATATGTTATTTGGTATACTAATGAAAGGAGTAAATAACTTATATTTTAAGAACTATTTAGATTTCTTCTGTGAATTCATTCCTTAATTATTATTTATGGTATGTACTTTTGGATGGATGGATTTCATAATTATAGTTAAATGGTTAAACATATATCCAAATAATGCTGCTCCAAGCATTATTGAGACAATGATAAATCAAGTATTAAAACCATTTGACAAACCTAACACTCCTATATTCCCAAATGAACCTGAATTATAATTGTAAATAACATAAATCTTAACTCTTATTGCTATTATATGCATACCTTGGATGTTACTTCCTAAACCTTTTATTTTAGGATCTAAAAATAATAAACATAAAGTATCCATGTCTGATTCTCAATATTAACCATTGGTTATGGAAAAGTAAGTCTCAGATTCAGATGAAGATCGTAATTAATAGTTTTAAAATGATTTAAAAAATGCTGATAATCTTAAAAGCATTACTGAATAATCTCATGAAGAACATGATTCAGGTGAAATTTGGGTTCATTAAATGATAGAGACTATTGAATTTGTATTAGGAGGAATTAGTAATACTGCTTCATATCTACGTCTTTGGGCATTATCTTTAGCACATGGATAATTAGCAGAAGTATTCTATGATATGTGTTTGGCTGGTAAATTAGACACAGGAGGAATATTAGGTGGATTATTAGCTGGATATTTTTATTTAGTCTTTGCTTTCCTTACTTTTGGAGTTTTGATGACTATGGATGTTATGGAATGTTTTTTACATGCTCTACGTTTACATTGGTATTATATTCTTTAATCAAAGGGTTGAGTTTTAGAACAAGTTTTATAAGGCAGATGGATATTTATTTGTGGGCTATTCTTACAAAAAAGTTTTGAATGAACACCTTAAATAACCAAATTTAAAATGATATAGAATTAATTCAAGTCACATAAATATCTTATATCTTTATAATCCAAATTATAAATATATATTTTTTTCATTATCTATATCAAATATTATAAATCCCTTTTTATTTTATTTAAAGTAATTTCATATTTTCTTTTTTTTATCTTTCCTCTATAAACAATAAATGAGAATAAATTAATTTTTATTTTATAATTAAATAAATAGGATTTATAATCTTTTCATATTATTATATAAGATAAAAATCAATTAACTTATAAACAAGAATCTTTTTTTTTAATTAATATTTAGTATGTATAGGTGAGCATTCATAAGTCCTTAGTGTAAATTCAATAAAAATATTATTATGACAACCAAAGATGATTTTAATTTTATTTAAATAGATTATCATAATTTTTAAAAATTAAGATTTAAAATATAAGTATATATAATAATGAAAAAATGAATAATTATGGTCTAAAGAATAGGATACTATTTAGATTTACTTTAGATTATTTTAATTTTAAGTTGCTAGTTACTTAACTATGTAAAATCTTCATCATAAACAATAATGCTTTGGATGAAATAATTTGAAGCTATGAGAAGATAAAATTTTTAACTTTATAGCAATGTTTCTACGATAAATAAAAATTTAATAAATCTTTGATCAACAATAAAGAAATTAACATACATTGATTTAATAGTAAAAAATGTGAAATTTTAATTATTTCTCATCCATTTTAAAAAAATTTATTTTCACTTTATTTCTAGCATTCTGTCGCATTTTAAATTTCTAAATCCATATATATTTACACAAAAATTGATGACTTTTTTACCTTTTATGTATATTTTTTTAATTTTATTTTGAAAATAAAATAAAATTAAAATGATTGTTATTTTATTAATTGATTTTATAAAATTTATCAATTTAAAGGGTCAGGAATTATCATTATTGAAATAAAAATTAGGCTGGAGAAATTGACAGATAAATTCGAGGTAGAATAAATTATCAAAATAAATTCAAGGAACAAGCAAAAATAAGAATTCAAATAGCAATAAAATGGATTATATGAATAAAGAGAGAAATTGTGATCCAGAAAATCTTAAACGTACAAATATAAGTTAAATTAATTATGTGACTTTTAGTATAATGACAATTTCATTTATTTATACATGAAATTGGCAGATAGCAATTTAGACAATTATTCCTAAAAATAATAGGATTAATTTTAAAGATTATTAAATTAAAAGAACTTAATAAAATAATTAGATAAATATAGAATATTTTTCATTAACTTTATAAAAAAGTAGTAAATCAATATCAAAATGAATAGTTTTCAAAAAATTAAGTCATATTTATTAGAAATGAAAGATATTCTTATGATTGAAAACATTTTCAGCAATTTTAAGTTGAATTAAAATAAAACTATACTGGAATCTATAAACTATCTTAACAACTACTCTAATATAGATTATTTAAATTAAGACAGTTAATTTCTATGATTATGAAAAGTCCTCTGTGAATGTCATTATAGAAAACTAATTATTTGGAAAGAAAAAATTTAATTATACAAACTTAGAAATGTTAAATAATTGAAGAGTAAGAATTATTTTTATGAGATTAAATGATGAACTCTGTTCAATATTAAATTTCTATGAAGATTCAAGAAATTTTAAATGGAATGGAAAATATATTATTTTATTATTTATTAAATAAATGCTCAAGAAAAATAAAAAATGAAAGATTTATAAAAAAATAAGTTAAAGATCATCTAACTTTTATTAATTTGGATCATAAATTGATTTTATAATCATAATGCAAACTGTTCTAAAAGTAATTCAACTTTTTAACCAATAGTTTTCTAATTATCTTACAAACCCATATCCTTATCTCTTAAATCAGAAAATTAATAAAATTAATTAGAATCTATAAAAGAGGTGTCTAATTCATCTAAAATAGTAATTTCCTCCGTCAATTCTTTATCTTAAGATTTAGTTTTTAATTATTGAGTTAGTTAATTTTATAAATGTGGAGAATATAATAAGTTTGATTAAATTTATTAAAGTCTTTTAAGGGCTTCTCTATAAACTAATTATTCAGTATTTCTTTTATTGACGCCTACTTTTGTGATTGAAATGAGATTATTTAATTCTAATTGAACCTAATAAATATTAATAGGATTTCCATTTTAAGAAGGGTCCTTCTTCCACTCAATAGAAACTTTTGGTTTTAAATTTGTACAACCATTAACAAATTCTAAAAATGCTGATTTTGGATTTTATTTTAACTCTACTAAAGGAACAGTTTATCCTCTATGTTGAAGTAATTTATAATATATACTTATCTAAAACTTATTTTAGTATAGGTTAGACAACTTCTCTTAAATGTTCTAAATCATAACTAGAATCAAAATATTATGCAGCTATTATGGATTTCAAAGTTTCAGCAAGAATCTTTGGATTTTTTCTAATATAGCTTAAATTTAATACTTTAAGTTTATTTAGTTGCCCACTTAAATTAAGTTATCTAACTTATAATTTAAAGCTATCTCAGCTAGATTTCTTTCATTTAATAGTCTTTATCTTAGTAACACTAGATCACTTGACTTCTTTATTTAAGTTTCTTTGTTTGGATATCTAAATGTAATTTCTTTATAACTTACCCTCTTTAAATCAAGTAATCAGAAAAAAAAAACTCTAAAATTATTTACCCTATTCCTATAAAGTCTTCATTATTCCCATATGGATATTTGATACCTTTTTTCGATTAATATTCCAACTCATGGATTTTATTGGTTAATGCTTAAGCTAATGTATTTGTGTTTTAAAATGAGAAGATTTTGTTATTCATTTTGTGAATAATAATATTGTCTTTACAATATATATGATGGCTATAATCTCTATTTTACTCTGAATGATTTCAGATCCACTATCTCATATAATTTCAATTTGCACATTATTTCGGAAACTCTTTAATGCCACTTGAAATTCATCCATTTTTTCCTAAATCTTCAGTTCTTCAAATTCAATTTAAAGCTCTATCATTGTTTTTAAAAAACTATAATTATACAGATTATCCAAAATTATTTTACTAAATAGAATTCTCAATGAAATTTAAAATTTCCTCTAGTTATTTTACGTCTTCTAAAATCTTTTAAATCAAGTCAAGAGCCAAAATAAATCATATAATAAACCAAAGAACTTATTATTTATGATGGAAATGATTAAGTCTTTATATTCGATGGAAAATGTTGAAAAATATATACATAAAAATTACAAAATTTCATCAACCATAAATTTTATTTTTTCTTATGAATCAATTTCTAAAAATAGTTCCTATTAAAAGGTTTTAGAATTCAGAATTAAATTTTCTTTAGGTTATCTGATAATTAATGTAAATTCTGTAAAAAAAATCAATGAAAGTGCTTTTTTGAAGGGAATTTTATAAATTTATTTACCACTTTTATAATTTGAAGTCTAAAAGAATTTCAGAAAACCAAAGAGGATCTATGATGAACAATCAGTATATTTCTTCACCAAAATTCAAATATTTGAGCTTTTTGAAATAGCATGTATTGATTTATAATTAAATCATCTTTTAGATAGTTTATCTATTGATAGCAAAGAAAAATTTTTCATCTTATTGTTAATGATATAAATTTGAGAGATTATTAATTAATTAAAATAATTTTCAATAATCTTTATAGGTATAAAATAATGTAAATAATTAGGAAAATTGAAAACAATCAATAATGTTTCCCTTAATATAAGAAAACCTTATATAAATAAATTAGATATTAATGGAAATAATTTTAATGCTTTAAAAGAATTATAAGTTTAGTATAAAATCTGAGTTAATCAGAAAAAATCAGAAAAATTCATTTTTTATGATAAGAGCCAAATCTAATTCTTTAATTATTCTAAAGAGTGTCACTTTAATTATTAGAGCTCTTAAATCTGAATCTTTTTTCAGGATAATGAATTTGAGATAAGGTAGTTGTGTGAGAACTTGATTAATTACTCAATCTAAAAATTGGGTAGATATTTTCTTCAGGATCCAGATCTCTTGGAGAACCCTAATCAAACAAAATTAAATATATATACAATTCAAAATATCAAGTATAGTTTCTTCAATTTAATCTTATCTTTTGCAATGACAAATAGTTGAGTATAAATTATTATCCTTTAGAATTAAGAGATCTATTTATTTATCTCAAATACCTTTTATACATCCTTTTTATTCCATAGAAATCTAATTACGTTAATACATAGTCCAAATAGCCAATAGTATTTAGCTTTCTAAAGTAGTTGACATATATAATATTTTTATTAATTAAATTCTTTATGATATCAATAAATTATAATATTATCGTCTGATGAAGCATTAATCAAATGAAATTTATAAGAATAAAATAGTATTCATTCCTTAACTTTTTTATATTTAATAAGTATATGGATTAATTAAAAGGAATAGGAATTTAAGTGTTCTATACTATATTAAAATAACATAGAAGAAAGTTAAGACCTGAAATGAGAATACTAGGTGATGCTTATGTAAAAGAGGAATTTAGATAAGCAAATTAAAAGGCAAATTAAGAATAATATATAGAATTTTTAAAGAGATGGTATATATTTAAATAATATTGAAAAGGGCTATTTATATTGAAGAATTAGATCAATCTAAATTGATTGGTAGAGATTTAACTTCAGAGGAAAAATCATTATTGAATGATGAATAAATAGAAAACTTAGCTAAGTTAAAAGAATTCTCAAAATAATAAAAATCTGAATGAAATATATGTATTGATTTAAAAATACAAAATAATTCTTTTATTTAGAAGAGTAAAATCACACATAGTATTCTTGATAACATAAAGATAGAAGAATAAAAAAGTATTAGAATTAAAAAAGTAAGATAGTAAAAAATAAAAAGTAGATGCAAGATAAAATTTATTGAATGATCAGAATCTAAAACTAGAAATGTGGATAAATTTTTATTAAGGACTTTCATGATTATCTAATTATTCTAAACTAGAAGACTTTGAATTAACACTTGATTTTTGAAAACTTAAATTGTCATTTTAATCTTGTCCAGATTCCTAATTAAAATAAGTATTTTTACTGAACTCACAAACTCATAATCATAAGGATGTTTAGATGTTTAAAGATAAATTTTTCTTGCACCTTCTATTATTTATTAATATATAAATATACTAATATCAATTGATTCTGATTCAGAATCAGATGGTTAATCATAAAATGATTAAATTTTGACCATCTATGTAAATGTGCCACTATAAGTAAATAGAACACTCTAAGATTAGTATCTAATTTGTATAGCCCTGTTCTCGCTTTATTCCCAAACAATTTCATCACATTCAATTATAACTGCTTTAAATTGTATTAGAGTGTCTAATAATTTAGATTCAATTTTACTTTATTCTAAGTCTTCATAAAATTATCCTACCCAAAAAGGGTATATTTCATTATTAGTATGCAAACTCAAACTATTAAATGGATTCCACATTCCTAATGCTGGTACATCTCCTACAATTCTAAGTTCTTATTATGAATGTGTCTCACATCTGACTTTAAAGTACACTAATATTGGCATGTAGTTAAAACAATTAATTTAATATAAATAGTAAAATAAGATTGAAATTTCATTAAAATAATATTGGTATATATAATGTGTTTAATAATATAATCAATATTAATTAGATTTAGAATTTTCTATATCTATGTTCCTGGAAATTTCTATAATTTAAATTTAATTGTTTTTTCATAAATTAGTAATTTTATTAACACAAAGAGAATATCAAAGATCAACGCTTTCTGATCCAAAATTTTATTGATAATTTTGTTCATTTGATTATTTTTTTGGACTATATTCAAATTATTCATTAGAAATCAACGAAGTTTCTTCATCATAAAATAAAGAATTCTCATCACTTATTAATTCTTCATCCTAATCAAAATGATTTCAATAATTACCGAGTCTTCATCTGAATCATATAATTTCTCTTGTAGTTATATTGAAATCTTTCTTGCGCTAGCTAAAAATAAATTAAATAAAAATACACTCAGTAATATTAGTTAAATCAGTATTTGAGAACAGCTTTCTAATATTATGAATAATCAATGATGGCTAATTAAAAGTCAAGACAACTATCGTCTTTTAGCTTATAATTTATATCAATTTGTTTGCTCCAATCTCCCATTGAAAATTTATACCATCATTAATAACTATTTTAAACTCTAGTATTTAATCTATTTATTCAAATATAAGTTTACTTGGTTCAACCTCCAAAGGTAATTCATTTATCCAAACAGGATACATCTCTGGAGTAGTTATCAATTTAATTCCATTTTATGGATTCCAATCACCTAATTATGGATTGTTTCCCACTATCAGAACAGTTTAAGTAAATTAAGTTGGACATATAACACGAAATAAAATCTGTGCACTCATTTATCTATTATTTTTTATATTAAAAATTAATTTATTTATAGTAAAATATAAAATAACTAAAATTAAATCATTTTTCATTTAAAAAAAAATCAGATCATTTAATTTATATATTATAAACTAAAGTCTAATTCTATTCTAAATCATTTTAAGATTAATATAATATTAATAATAATTTCGAAAAAGCATCTTAATTTTTCATTATTTTATTTTTACATTCTTAAATAACTTGTATTAATTGAATGAATGAATTTCTCATATCATATAATATAAAAATTTTAGAAGTAAAATTATTTATTTTAATTATAAATTATAATAAATGTCCACTGATGAAAAAGAAGCTTAATAAAGTAAGTATAGAGAGCAAGTTATACATGCCGAAACTTTGAATATGATGGCAAAATATTAATTAATATTTTTAAAGATGGAAATCTCAATGAGGAAAGTAGCATTAATACTAAAATTAAAGTAATACTAACTGTTAATAATAGAGGAAATTAATAAAAATTTTACGCCTTTAGAAAACTAAAGAAAAGTAGCTCTTATAATTCTAATCATTTCAAAGTTTTATTTAGTTTAATAGCATTAAAATATTAATAAGTAGGAATAATTATTCAAAAAAGATAAAAAAACAATATGCACTATGCTTTCTTAAAAGTTCGTTTCTTATTTCCAAAGAATAAAAATGATAAAATAAGAAGATCATTTCTTCAAGTAATTGCTTCTAAAGATGCTGAAATAAAAAATCTATAAATCAAAGAATAAGAAATTACAGAAAATATTACAAATCAAAAGTTAAAAGAATAAGAACTTTTATCAAAATTAAAATAAAAGGAATTAATCTTAACTTAACTTGAAAATGAATTAAGAAAGAATTCAGCCAATAAAACCTTTGATTCAAAAGTATTTCTTGATTATATTAAGTTACGAAATTTAGAAATAGAAAATTAAGAAATGTAAGATCGTATCATGGGAACTGAAGATTCAGTTAGTCTCTTTATTAGAGAAATGAATGATATGTTAGATAGTCATGAAATTAGCACAAATTTAGGTATTTTGTTTAACAATCAAATAGGAATAGATTCAGATGAAAATTAGTCTTATGAATAATCAAACTAAGTTATTGAATATTAGAGTTAAAGATTGAATTAAAATTCAAGATAATAAAAATCTAAGAACTTTTACTCTAATTAATTGACAAGGAGTACTAAAATTAATTGAATATATCAATATCAAATTCAGAATAACTATTATTTGATTTTCTTATCTTGCTGATAAATTTTATTATACTGTTGATTTAATAAAATTGAATAATTGTTAACTTAAGTTTTTGGTTTTTATTTATTTATATTTGTAGCATCTTGCAATTCTTTCTCCTAATTCTTATTTCTACCTTATACTGCTAATTTTATTGCTTGCTGGTTTTAAAGTTTAAGCATTTCATTTTCTTATTCTAATTAAGATAATTTGAAATTTATAGAATCGTTTGGATTTAATGTGATCATATGTTTTAATTCCTAAATTTCATTTTCTAAAGCTAGAATAGTATTTTCATATTAATGTATTTTCAATTCATAACCCTATTTAATGGTTTTTAGCTAAAATATTATTTACGTCAATACTTCTACTTCTTTTAATTTTATAGTTTAAATGCTTTCTAATATGCATTCATCAATTGTTTTTATGATAATCTAACAGTCTTCAATTGAAAGTTATTATCCAGCAATTATTTTTGACAAGAATTTTTGAAGTTCATTTTACAAAGCTAATTCAAATTGTCTTTTTTGAATAGTGACATTAATTTAATTTGGGTATTATTCCTCTTCTAGTTCATCTAAAATATTTCCTTATTAACTGTAGCTTTTTTGTCTGCTCTTGTTACTTATGGATGATGTAAAGTTGTTTCCGTATGATACATCAAATGATTGATTATGTTCTGATCTGCTTTTATAACTATTATCATTGACGAATTTAGGACCTAAATTTAAAAAATTTTTATGATTTACCTTATGATTAGTTCAAGTTTTTCTTCATCGACATAATAACTATAAAATTATGATTAATATTTAAAATAGTTAAATTGGTTTTATATTGTTAATATTATATAAAATTAACTCCTAATATTAGATTTATTAAATAAAATAATAAAAGTAAAATCACAAATTAATCGTATCCTAAATTTCTTTTTACAATTCAATATTGATATGATTTATTGCAATGTCTGATTTTTAAAATTTAAAGGTAACAAACTATAATTTATTTAAGGGAAAATCTATTTTCTTAAAAAAAAATAAAGAGTTTTTGATTGAAAAAATGAATTTAAGGAGTTTGAGATTTTTAAATATTAATACATATTAATACAAATCATCTAAAATTGTTGTAAGTTAATATTTATAAATAAAAAAGTTAATTCATTTTATCATCATTTAACAAATAAATTTCTAAAACTACGATTAATCGCTTTATAAGCTTTTAATTAAACTAATGATTTTTAAATTTATTGGTTTGCATCTTTTATTACTTTTTCTTTTTTTTTCTATCTTCTATCCATATTTAACAATCTCATTTATTCAAAATTCAATTCGACATGACTGTTTCTATTTTTAATTTCTGCATCTATATCTAATTAATAACAGTAATATTAAGAATAATTTTAGAACTCTTCTATACCGAAAAGTGTTTCACTTTCTATAAGTCTTGGGAATCCTTTTTCTTAAGCACTTGAATATTTACTAAGAACATTTTTAAAGTTACTTTCAGGATAAAAGTGAGTATATTCTTAGATTTAATCAAAATTAGAAAGTGAACTTAGATGAAATTATTTAAATTTTTCTTGTATTTCTTTTTTTTTTGTTTTAATTAAAAAATTATCAATTTTCTCTGTTATTCCTCCAAAATATTTTTCACTAATTGTTAAATTTGGATTTGGGACGACATAAGTATATTTTTTGGTCATTTTGCCATTCAAATATTTAATACTTTTAATCCTGCTTTTTTATTTGAGATTATAGATCTGATATTCAGGATATTAAGTTTCTATTATATCTTCATCAGCTACATTATAACTATTAAGAAGATCTTCTAAATATGTCTTTTTTTTTTAATTCGTATTGATTAATTTCGAATTTTCAAATCTTTATTATGCTGATTTTATTTATTAAATACACTTTCTTGCATTATAATCAATTCTATCCCTACGAAAAAAAGCAGCTTAATGTAGTTTATCAAATTATTTGAGAAATTTAATAAAATGTGTGGCTGATCTAAAATAAAAAGTAATTTTACACATTAAAATGTAAATTCTCACAATCTCTTGCAATATGATCATCCATTTAGCATATATAACAACGCACACCAATAGATCCATAATCTTTATGAAATACTATCTTATCCCTAAGCATATAATACTATTCTAAATCAAAAATTCTGTTTGATTAAGTTTATGTAGAATCTTAGAATCCTTTTAGATTTTACTAAAATAAAACTTAAAAAATTTGAAAGATGCTAGAGAAATTTACACTCCTTGAACTTGCAGATCTTGGCATATTTGAATAAAAACTTATTTCACCAAAATAATCATTTCTACATTTTTATTCTATTACTATACCAGTTTTTTTATAAAATATATCAACTAATCCAGATTTGATCATAAACATATCATAATTTTATTAGAAATCAAATTCATCAAAAATAACTTCTTCTGGATTGTAAATTCTTTCTTTCATACTTGGCAAAACAACCTCGATAAGAAATTATTAGGAATTATTTTTCATCAAAATATCGCAATATCCCAATAATTTTCCATTTATTTATTTTCTTAAATCATTGGCTAATTCAACTTAAACTTAATTAGTTAAATCTTATAATACTAATGATTTAGATTCCATCACAAATTCAATATATCTTCTAATTCTATTTTATAATTAATTAGAAATAGCAGCTTTTTTCATAAATCTATTTATGCCATTAATTTTCTCTTTTTTCAACTTATTTTACCCATCAATTTCTTAAAGTGCAAATCCTATTGAATTCATAGTAAATGCAAAACCACCACAAGCAATAAGTAAAAGTAGTATTCCAATTAATCTTTCTTAAGGTGTTTATGGACTTATATCTCCATATCCTACAGTGGTCATTGTGGCTATGCCCCAATATAAAGAATTAACATATCTTATAGACCAATCAGAAAAATAAATATCTCCTAACCAAGAATCATCGCTTGGTTCATATTATGCAAGATAATGAAATATACAACCAAGTACATGTGCAAAAAATAATACAAAAAAAAATAACTTACAAAAATTTACTATTGCTGCTACACCAGGCTTAATTGATAATATTTCATCAAATTTATCTATTATTTTTTTTAGCTTTGCCAACCTTATTAACTTTAATACTTTAATAAATCTTAAGAATTTCAGTAATCTTATTAATTTAGCACTTTAAACTAATGAAGATGATTCATCCATTATTATATCATAAGGAAATGTTGAAATAAAATCAATCCAAAACCAAAAACTGATATATTCCCTCAATATTGCTTTTCTACAGATATTTAATTTACCTTCTAAATAAACACCTGTATTAAAATTAAGGAGAATATCAAATACAAATATGGCTGTGCTTACTCTTGAAAATATTTAACTTATTTCTATTTCAAAACTTATTAAAAAAGGAATTGTTATCATTTCATATATTACTAATAATAGACATAATAAGTCCCATAACATTTTCATTGAACCATCTGGACTAAATGTGTAAGGTTATTTTAGAGTTACTAATTATTTTGTCTTATTATAAAATCTACGAAAACGAATTGCAATGCGATCCCAATTGAAACTAAACTTTGTTTTTTATGTCTGTTTTGCCGATAACAATCTTCTTTTATAGCGATTTTGACGTAAGCGTCTTTTTTCTTTAATTTTATAACCTTCTAAAGGTTTAGCTTCCTAATCATAATCAGATCCACTTGTAATAGCTTCATCTGCTAAGAATTTATATTATCTTGTTGTTAAGACATCTTTCTTTTAATTTTGAATGAATTATACATATAATTCCATTATAAATAATAAATTATTTCATTTAAAATCTAAATATCAATCTTTTTTGATTTAAATTCTCATTAATCAATTATTTTAACAAATCTAAAATGGTTATATTATTATTTCAGTATTGTTAAAATAAATTGTTAAAGCCAATATTTTTGCTTTCGATTAGTTTATGTCTAAAATTTGAAATATTAATATTTTCAGTGTTAAGTTAACTATATGTGTTCATCATTAAATAAAACGCAAAGCTATTCTTTAATTTATGACAAATTTTTAATTTTATTATTAATGAATATTGATCTAATTAAAGTTATTGAGAAAAATTAGAAAAAACTTGAAATACATAACCAAAAGTTATCTTCTTAAGCGAGAGATATTTATGCATTAGTATTGGATTCAAAATTAATAGACTATAATGTACGCGAATAGCAATTTTAAGAGCAGTAGTATTGAAAGGAGTTATGTAAGTACAAGAAAATCAACAAAATAGAATTCTGTAGTTCCCAACAAATCTGAATTATCTCGTCTTATCGATTCGGTAAGAATAAAATATGACCTTCAAGTCTTCTCCAATATCTGTTAAACAATCACATATAGATCATATTGCTTCTGTTAGTCCAAATAAAGATGATTTGACTAGAATTAGACTAGAAAATGCTGCATTGAAAGAAAAAATTAATTCAAAAGATAAGTAGATTGATTAATTGGATAAAACAATCAATGTATTAAAAAAAGAAAAAGATCTCATGACTTAATAATATTAGAATACAATTAATCGAATCAATAAAGAATTAGAAATTGGAAAAAAAAATGCACATAATGTAGAACAAGCCCTTTAAGAATAAATAAAATTTTTAGAATAAAGTTTAGAAAAAAATCAAAATAATGATTTTAGATTAAAAGAAATGGAAACTACTATGTAGATAACTATTCTAGAAAATGAATAATTAAAACAATAAAAAAAAGAGGATGCTAAATGGTTAAGGGAATTATAGGAATAATTTGAAATATTTTATACAAAAAGTTAGGAGACAAAAAATAAAATTGATGATACTAAACATTTTATTCTTCAACTCTCAGAAATAACTTAATATTTAATAAATAAATAAGCACCTCCCTTAGAATTTTTTGTTCATATGAATAAATTACAAAAATAATCAAAAGTAGAATCAACTCCACTTCCAAAAGGAAGCTCTATGAAACTAATCTTTGCTCAAGTATTTTCATTATAAATAGAAACTTTAGTAACTTTAAATTAAATTCTTAAGGATACTAAAACTTAAGTAGAAAAATTTTCTAATTAATACATTTCTTAAGTTGGCTTATAATTGGTTTCATTATGATTATATAAGTATTGAAAAAATTTAAAATTAATTACAAATTATTAACTTTTTTTTTAATAAAAAAATATATATAACAATTATTTTATCAATTAATTAAAAATATCAGTTCATATTTATACCTTAATTAATGGATAATTTAACAAGAAATCACTTTTAGTATTTGTTGACCATACGAAAGTAGAATTAAGTGATAAATTAATTTATAATTCATTTAGTAAATTGCTTTAATTTTTCAATAATTTTCAATATAATTTCTATTATGGTAATTAAAAATAAATTTATTTGGCAATTTCTATATTAATCTTAATATCTCTTTTAACTCAAATGTTTTATTGGTTTTAAAAATAATTAAATAGGCTTTTAGGATTATTTTTTTGTTGGTATTGTTTAATTTTTTGAAAGGTCATATAAACTTTATTTATTGATTCAAATATCAGTATGTCCTTAAGATGCTCGTTGTATTTTAAGAAATTATTATTAATTTTTCATTAAATTAATTTATATCAAGAATACAATTTAATGTTTACGCTATTTTTGAAGAAGCTTCGTTCATTAACGATGAAAAGTTAAATCATTTTATTTAATTTGTTAACCCTAATTTTAGTACTTTCAGTTGGTTGGATAAACTATTATGTTTAAACAGAAATATTTTCTGCAATATCATCAAATTCATTATCTCAAATACTTTAAATATAAGATTAAGATTAGATTGGCTTTTTAGCATAAAATTTAGGCTTAGTAATAGAAACAAAATTTATGGCAGGTTTGAATTTAAATAATATAAATAGTTCTTTAATAGATGGAATAAATAAATCATTTCTATAGCTTTTTTCAAAGAGAAAAAGAAAATTTAATTAATTATTAATAAATGGATCCTTGCATATCAATAAACGATTTTCTTAAGAATAACATATCATTCTATGTTCCAAAATTCTGTTATTAAGCTATTGGAGTTCCTGATTATATTAGTATACCAAATAGCGAAAAAGAAGTCTATATTCTTCAAGATTTTCTTTCTTTATTAAATCATTATAGCTTAGTTCTAGATAGATCATTGGCAGGAATGATTTAAGTAGCTTCAGTGTCAAAAACTAAGTATTTTAGTCAGTTTCCTTTTTGTTTTTTACTACCTTGGTTTGATATTACCTAATTGCCATGGTAAATTGAAATTTTAATTTAGGTATTAAAATCATTTGTTGGAATCAGGCTAAAATAAAGGATTTATTTTTTCACCTTTAAATGATTTCTTCATTACAAAAATTAAAGAAATGTCAATAACAAGTTCTATTTATCATAATGGTTAAATAATCGGAATCATAAGGGAAGGATTAATTATTAATGATTATCTTATACCTATTGTTCCATATAATGTATTATTATTGGATCATGAGGGTTTAGTGGTTTATTTTAATATAGAATAATTACGAAATAAAACTGATTACTTTTATATATATGAAGAAAATGTGACTGGCTTTAATAAAACTGATTGGAAAGAAATGATTCAATTTTCTAAAAAAGATGATAAAATCATTTTAGTTTTAGAAAATAAATTATCTTAAGAGAAAGTAAATGTATATTCTTTAGAAGTTTTAAAAAATAATTTTACTCTAGTTGTGTATTATATATTATTTATAATAGATATACAAATATCACTACTAAACTAGATTCATAAAATAAATCAGCAGCAATACAGGAAAAATCTTTTTTTAATTTTACAATTTCTCTTTTTGCATAAATAATTTTAGGGTTAGCAGCAATTATCATTTAGATTTTTGTATTAATTATTGTTTTTAGACCTTTAAGATAATTTAGCAAAATTATTAAATAATATACACTATCTTAAGGTAATAATATTAATAGTTAAATTTTTAAAATGATTAATAAAAATTCATAAAGATCAGATGCAGTGTCTACTTTATAAAATAAAATAATCAATTTTTCTTAAACCTTATTTAAAAGCAAGGAAAGAAAATGTGATATGTGCAAAATTTGGGAATCCTTTTCATATAATTTAAAAGAATCTGATTTTGATCTAGATTAAATTAAAAATCAATTTTTAAATTTAAAAAATGGATAGCAAGAGTTCAATCCTAAAATGTTAAAAATAATAAAACTAGGAATAAATTGATTATAAAAATATATTTATATATTTTATGAATTAAAGTATTTTTTTATTTAAAAAAGAAAAATATAGAGAAGCACTCAGAAAGCAAAGAAATGAGGATGAATTTCGAATTTGTAGATTCTTACCAAATTTTTGTTAAAAAGGAAAAATTTCTTCAATACTATTAAGTTTTCATACATCAATAGAACAATCAAGCAAAATGATTTTAAGCAATAATGAATTGATGTAGAGAGTGTATAAAAATTAATAAAACAAAAATGCATTATTGCTTTTGTCAAATATTTCAGCTTCAGAATAAAAATCAAGTGTAGATAGATTGATAAAAGATTAATACTTACACATAATGTTTCTTGAAATTATTTAATCAAAATAGAGTAATATTTATTAACTGCAATATGCATGTGAAGGTTTGACTAATCTCTTAAATTCTAAAATTAATATTTAATCTGAATTGATAGATTTACTTAATTAGGATCTTATTACCTCCATTATAAAATTAAGGGAATAAGTCGATGAAAATTAAATAGTTGATAAAGATAGTATACTTTACTTATGTCTTAGTATCTTGATTAAGATATAAACTTATCAATTATAAAATTATATTAGTAAACCATAACTTATTGATTTATTTTTAATGAATATTAATTGGTTTGAAAAAAATATTTAAGTTTCTTGTGAAAATATAATACTTATTTGTTCAGATATTGAAGGATTAGTAGATTTAATAGATAATTAAAAAATTAATATAATGATTGACTGCGCATTTAATTCATTACTAAATAGAGAATATGACATCACATATTGGATTTTAAGAGCAATAAATACTCTTATAGATTTTTCATATTGCGATTAAAAAATATTAGGGATTGTCAAAAATTCTAAAATTACTTTATTATTATAGAGGATTTTTAAAGGAAATTAAAGTTAATAAAGTTTATTATTGGAAGTGGGCTTGGAAGTATTTTATTGTATAATTTCATAGTTTATTTATAAAGCATTATAATTTTAAAGCCAGGAGATTCGATTTTTCTTTTTAACCTTTTTGAATGATATTAAAGATTTAATTGATACTAAAGTTTAAAATTCTTTGCTAGTTATGTGTAGTTTTGTATTAGTCATTCTTTGTGAGTAAGTAGATTAACAAGAATCAGGGGATATTATTTCATTATAATTTAAAATTTTATAATACTTAAATGAGTAAAATTTAATAGATGAAGTAATTGAAACTTTGTAAAATACTTGGAATATGCTTGATGAAAATATTTATAATTTAAACAGCCGATAATAATAATTATTAGAAATATTAGCAGAATCAAAAAATGAAGCCATTTCAGAAATTGCAATCAATATGATGTGCATTTAAAATTCAATATCATGAAAATTAATTAATTATTACTACAATAGGCATATTCATTTATATAAATAAAATTTATTCCAAGTTTTAAATTAAAAAATTTTAATTATTTTGTAAAATTATTAAAATTGATAACAATTAACATAGATTAATTTATTGTAGAGTTGATTAAAGAAAAACTATTTTATTTAAAAGAGAAAATATTTGGCTAAATTTAATAATTAAATTCATTTCGCTTAATTTGTTATTAGAATTCATCCTTAATTATTATCTTCTTCTTCTGAGTAGTAAACCTCCATACATACCGAATTTTCTAATTTAAAAAATTTAATTACTTTTAAATTTAGATGAATTCTTGGAGAGGCTAGGAGGCATTTCAAGATCTTCTAAATCTTCATCCACTTTATTTTCATCTAAAATTGTTTTTGTTAAGCTTTTAGATATAAAATAAAAATCTTAGAGATATTCCTAAAGAACCTAAATTGATTAAAATGGAATGACTTACTCTAGGAATTTATCTATCATCATTTAAAATCTCAATATCTCTATTCTTTTAAACCATTTATATCCAACTTTTATCAAAATTTTTAGTGTAATCAATAAAAATCTAATAAATATTGGTAAATTCAGAGTCATTTAATAAAAATTATTTAGCAGATTTAATTATTTCCTCTGGAATTTCAGTTTATTCAGAATTTACTAATTTTAAATAAAATAAATTTTTACATTTATTACTAGAATATGCTCTATGAATTTTAGGTTGTTAATTGAATTCAAAAAGATCATTTGATTAAAATTAATCATCTTGATAATTTTCTATAATTTATTCAAGATTTTTTTATGATAGAACGACTCTTATTACCTCCATTAATGGTTCTTATTAATTTTAATTTTTTTTATTAATCAAAAAATCATCTACATCAAAATTTAAATTTTCTAATGCAAAATTAAAGAATTTTTAAGCGTCATTTAATGTTGCATCACCTTAAGTATCTAAATATTCATTATTATATGATGATGTAGCAGATATTCTTTCTTGTTTTGGACTTTAAGGTTTCTATGTTTTATAAGCTTAAACAATTTAATCCTAATGAATTTATATGAACTTTTAAAGATAGGAATGCTCTAAATAATAATACAAATATGTATAAATGTGTTCATGTTATAAGTTTTCTATTTTAAATACAAGAGGTTCAGGTAAAAATTCAGATAAAAAACTAAATAATGATAAATTTTAATTTACTTTTTGTCAAATTGCATGAATTCTATAAAAGAAGCTACATTAGATCCAAATACTTATTTAGTTTCATCATAGTATAAACTAGATTCTTATTATACTCTCTCGCTTAATTATTCATAAAATTCTTCATAACAACAATCCTTATGTCCAATCCAATGAACAGATACCTTATTTTAAATGTAACAATACTTCATTAATAGAAATATCTTATATAGATTTATTAAAATTTCTTAATAAACCTGGTATATCTGTATAAAATTTATGTGTAGTTTCAATTTAAAATTAATCTTTTATGCTATTTTTTTATTTTAGTAAAAAATTATCATAAATTTCATATGTAATTTAAAAAGATGGAGTAAAGCCTAAATTTTAATTAACACCTTAATCAAATTCTTTTAAGAACTTTGCTTATCTTTCTGTTTGCATAGTTTTTATAAAACACTCCAAAAGAAGTTTTTAAAATTATTCATTTCTAAGAATCTTAAAATAAATTAAATATTACATTTTTAATCCATAATTAACACATTATTCTCCAAAATGAAAATTTAGGATGTTGAGGATATTTGGGAAAAATATTTTGATGTAATTCATTAACAATATTTTCTAAAGGATATATAATCCCATTCAAATCTACAATTGAATTACTGTAAGCTTCCCAATACATAGTATATTCGCTTAAAAGATCAACACTGTTAGTATTTTGAGTAATAAATGTAGAAAAATACATTTATAATCCTTATAAATAACATTCAACAGAACTATACAATTATTCCAAAAGTTCAATAATACTAATTTAATCATTTTAAAGATCTTCTTATTGTTCTTCTTCTTAAATAATTTATGACTCTACTTAAATTAGAGGCGATTATTTTAATTCAGAAGATTCACTTTATAAATTCCATCTTAATTATAGAAATTTTGATTTAAGTGTTTCATTATTGTTTAATTTTTGGCTCTCTTAATTTATTATCGATTGTTTATTTTATTTTAATAAGTCCATTAGCTAAAATTTAATTCAAATTTTAAATACCTAATCTGATATCAATTAAAAATCAAATAATTTGTCGAAACCCTTTTGTTCTAACTCAAGGCGTTAAGCAAGCATAATTTAGAAATCTGATTCACAATATAATCCTATTGTTTCTCTTTTTAAAATAGGTTTTGGAAAAACTGACTCGCAAAGTAAAAATGGAATTTTTAATGTTTTTCTACCATAAAATTTTTACTTAACTTACTTTTCTTGCATCATTTTTTAATATTGAAGTTTCCAATCAATATAATAATTATCAAAGTTAGCTTAACGAATTTGATCTCTTTAAATAATATCAGGATAATTAATTTCAAGTGTCATTTCTAGTTAATCTTTGAGGAATTATTTATAGTAATTTTCTGCAAAGAATTAATAATGTTTCTACCTATAAAAAAAATATTAAACCTCGACATATTCATTTAAATCACGACAAGTTATTCTCAATGTTAATACATCTTTTAAACTCAAAAAGTATGTAATTCTTTTAAATATTTCATAATTATATAAAGTTTTTGTAGGCATTTCTACATTAGTTTAGATCTCAAGATTTTCATCCTTTATATCCATCTATAAATATTAAATATTTATGAAATAATTCAATGATAATTTTTTTAATAGAGATTGCAAAATAAAATCTGATATATACCAAAGAATAAATATATAGCTTGTATTCAGGAGTAATAAGCAGCAATAAAAGAATCAAATATGAATATATAATCAAATTTAGAAGTTTAGCAAATATATTGAATAAAATATGATTTATACTACTCACTTTTTCATTCTATAAGAAATTTTTTCTGTCAACTAGGATGTAATGACATGTACAGTATCACAATCTGATATTCCTTTATTCATTAGATAATCGTTATCCTCCAAAAGAGTTGTTTCAAATCCTATGTAAAGTCTGTCTGGTGTTAAGTTAATAATTTCAGATAGTTAGTTTTTTAGTTATAATACAGTCTTAGTCTCTGGCTTTACATCCACTTCTACAGTCATTCCTGTAACAAATCGGCAGTATAGTTTTTTAATTTCATTCATTTTATATTATTATTTTTAATAATGTTTTTATATTCTATCACTTGCCCTTTAATATCTTCTGTTAAAGCAATCTCAATTTCATCATTATAATCTAAAAGCTTCTTCTTGCATAATTGCAAACTCTCCTTTATAGATTGCATTTACTATTGCATACTAAAATCATCTTTTTTAATCTCATCTTTATTATCTAAATGAGCCAAAGTAACAGTTTTAAAGAAATTATGAATTCTAGATTTTGTTTATTAAGTTTAAGGTCTATTTCGAAAAGATTAGACACTGTAAACAAGTTAAGGTCTTTCTGAAAGACATTCTAAAAGATAATCATCTTAATAATCAAAAGCTTTTCGAGATGCAGCTGAAGCAGAAGTTGTGCATCTTTAAATTTCTAATTCTTAAGATTATTTTTCAGCATCTCTCATTTATTTTTGAATAACTTGGAGTTATCTTTTATTCAACGAAGGTGAGTCTTTTATTCTTGCTACTTTCAAGGCTCTATTACACAGTTTCTCTATTTCAAGTTCTCTTTTTGCTTAAATACTTAATAATCCCAGTCTACGTAAAATCTCTTTATTCATCATTTATTATTTAGTGCTTCTTTTTATTGAAGCAGGTAATTCCTTTGGTCTTTCGAGAGATTGAAAATGGGTAGTAGTGACTTCTGTAAAAAAAACTGGTTATTTAGAAACCTTCATCTTTCTTATAGAAGGTTTTTAAGGAATTTCTTCGGTAGTAATCATAGGTTCTACAAGTATTCCTACTTTGCTGACTTTTAAATCTTAATTATCTAGACAAAAGTCAATCAAATTTGATTCTGCTTCTTAACTAAAAAGCTATTATTTAGGAAATTAAGAATGAACATATCTCGGTTTAGCTAATTCTTATTCTTCTTTTTAATGTCCAAAATATTTGACAACTAAAAATATTATTAAATCTTAGATTACCTTTTTATTTTAAATCTTCTTTTATATTCGCCATTACTAATCGAATGTTACGTTAAGCCCTTGATTCTGGTTTGTCTTATTTATTCATTTTTCTTAGCTTCTTTATTTAGTAATCTTATACTAAATAATAATATTAAATAAGACTATATATATATATAATTTATTCAAATACCTATTTGTATGAGAATGATGTTTAACTTATAAAATATTAATAAAATTTATAAACATTTCAATGAACTTCTCCCAAAGATTTCAAATAAAAAAACCAATTGTAAGTATTACATTGAATAGTTTGATGATTACTATCCATAGTCAAATAATTATATGTCTTAGCTATCTAAAACAGTGAGTCCAATAACAAATACATAAACAAATTTTTATTCAAACTCATTATAATAATCTTCATATAATTCATTGTATATTACAATATTTAATAATTTAGAACCTAAAGTAGATAAAAAGAGAGAATCTTTTAATAAAAAAAAATTCCAATTAGTATTCAAAAAAACTCTTTATTTGATTTAAAGTCATAAAAATTATCTAATTCCAATATGTATTCAGATATTAGAATATCAGAATTTGATTAACCAATACAATTTTAAGCAGATTAATTAATAAAAAGACCAATTACATAAGAATTGAAACCAAAAATATAAGAATAAAAAATTGTAGATTATAGTCCAATTTTAGAAGAAAAGAATGATAGATTCATTAAAATAGGAGTTATCCTTATAATAATATTATTGTTAATAATAGGGATTCTCAAATTCAAGTGATTTTAAATATTTATATATAATAATAATATCAATTAATCCGTTAAAATGGCTGATCTAGAGTAATCAATAGAAGCAAGAATAGATAAATTTGAATGTATTATATTAAATGATAATTTTATAGCCGATTTAAATAGAGTAAGTTTATAATAAGATGCACTTCTACCACTATTATAAATGATTGAATACATTCCATCAATTCAACGAACAGAATCAAATGTAAAATAAGTGTAAAAAAAATAAGATGTTAATGAATAGAAATAAGGAAGACTTGTATATAATAATATAGATAAATAATTTAGGAAAGATGTGCAGAAAGAAAATTAAGAGAAATAGAATCTATGCCTTAGAAACCTTAATTAGAAGTTTAATAAGTTGATCAAAGAATTAAAGACCTTGAATCTTCAATTAATTGTCTATATAGGTAATAATAATTAATAACAATAGGTGGTATGAAGCAAAGTTGAGAGAAGGTTCTTAATAAATTGTTCGAAGTATTGATGATAAATTAGGAACTGATCCAAATGCAGAATTTAATGACTAATTATTAATTGTTGTTAATTAGACTATTAAAAATGCACTTGATAAAATGAGTGAAGATTTTAGGGGTTAACTTTGTGAAATTAGATAAATGCTTTGATTTTATATATATTAACTGTTAAATAATATTAATAATGCAAGAATTGAGCAATGCTATTATTGAATTTTTCGATTTAGTAATTGAGAAATATATTACAAATTTTGCCAATCCAAAGAGAGAATGGAATTATTTCAAATCTTTATTATCTTCATAAAACATTGATTTAAATAGAATACAAAGTTATCTCAAAGTATTAAAAAATAGCGCTGATTAATAAAAACCAATTTTACGTATAGATCCTATTAAGATGGATAATTATATGACATATGTTTCACCTTTAAGAGATCATAATAAACCTTTTGAATAATAATTTACTCATAAATTTGAAAATGTTTCACTTAACTAATATTTAAGTCAACCGAGATTAGAAAACAATCCTATAGATTCTTGTGTTCTCTTTAAGAAAATAACAACTAAAATTGTTAATTTAATGGATTCTAATAATATACAAATGGCATTAACTAAGGAAATACAAAAACCAATAGAGCGAAAATTAACAGATATAGATAGATACAAATATATACAATAATACAATTTTTGACTGAAAGATATCCATATTCATTTCAATTAAATACAAATCAAACACTTTTGTTAATTATTTCAAAAAGCAAAGCTGATCTTGAACGAGGATTCTCTTCTATTTCATCATCTGCAGGTTTAATTATTTTCATAGTAAATTACTTTTTATATTTCATAATGAATTTTTAGACAGCTTCAGCTTCTAATGAATGGAAAGTAATTATTAAAACTAATTAATTATCAATTATTTGCTAATTTTATACTTTTTCTAAAAATAAATTAAGATTAAGAATTTCTTAATTAACTGCTATTCTCAAAGCTTGAAATGTCTTCATAATTTAATCACTCATAGACAATTAATTTAAAATTTCAATAATTTAATTAGCTCTCTCAAATTTTTATTTCTTTTTTATTTTTAAATTTTACTTATCTATTATCTACAATATTCTTTGCTAATTAGTTTGCCTTGTAAATATTACCATAAATATGAAAGATTTCTCTTAATTCTTATTATGTTCTATTATTTAGTAGATCAGCAGCTGTATATTACATTGATTGAGAATATCTCATATCAAGTATTGAATTCTTCTTATAACTTAGACCATAGGATTCATCATAAACTTAATTTCTGACATATTAATTCAAGAGTCTTACATATTGTAACCAAGATCAGCGAAAATAATATCAAAATATCTAGAATCACTTAATGGTTTATGTTTATAAAAGTTAATAAAGTTATCCTATTTTGCAATGATATTTTGTGGTAAAATTTTGATCATTCTTTCATCAATATCCAATCCTAATCTAAATTATATTTTTAGTTTACATTTTAATATTTTTAACATGTTCTAATAATATTTAACTATGAGCACCAGTTCCAACTGTGCAATCTACCATATCAATATTATCTTTATTAGTCTTTTTTTTAAATTGTTTAACTCTTTCTAAAATTTCTCTATGCATAACTGGATAATGTTTCTTCAATATTGGATTTTCGTCTTAAAGAATTTCAAGGCTCTTTAAAAACTTAAGCCTTCCAAATTTAAACATAATAATATAAATAACATAAAAATGGACGAATAAAAAATTACTCCTTAATTTCTTGTTACACCAGATGAACAATCTCAAGCAATCTTATCTTAATTAGAGAACAATGGTCTCAATCCAGATGTTTATGAATAGATTAAAAATGATCCTCTTTATTTATAACTCAATAATGCTTTATAAGGAATTCCATCTACAGATTAAGAGATATAAAAATTAAATGATGAAAACAGATTGACTTATGAGATGTATACAAAGAAATCTACCTTAAACCATAAAAGAGTTGAAGAGAAATAAAAATTTGTCTTTAAGAAAGGTTTCAAGAAGGCTGAGTAAAAGTTTTATTAAAGTTAATTAAAAATTAGCAAAAAAAAGAAGTAAAATCAATTATCAATTGATTTTTATGAAACTCATTTTAAGATGCTTTCATAAAAAATGAATAAAGATTTAACCTATTTTATCCATCCTCAAAAGTAAGTTTCAATAATTATTAGAGAAAAATGTAAATTGGAATCATCACTTATTAGTCTGGATTTAAGTCATTCAATTAACCTTACATTAAAACGATATTGAAATCCTAATCTTTTAGATAAGAAATTAAAGATTACATTGAAAAACATTTCATCTAAGAAGTACAAGAAGAGATGAGTTATAAGTTATCAAAATTTATTAAATTTTGTTCTAGAATGTATGAAGAAGCTTTGAAAGAATATTATCGGATTTGCGCTAAAAATGATGATGAAGAATATTTTAGAAATTTTATTAGATTGAAAATGGAATAGTTAATAGTTAAAAATTCTAAATGTAAGATTCCATGGTCATTATAAGAAATTATAGATGCCTAAAAATTTGCATTAAATTTGATTGATTAAGAAATGGATATGGAAAATGAATGAAATTTATAAAATATATATATTAAATATTTATCCGCATAATTCTTTATTAATTTATAGAGAAACTTATCTTAAACAAAAAATTATATAAATTATAAAAAGAGTAATTTTTTTTTTTATTAAATACAAAATTCTATTACTCTAAAATGTTATTAGAATTTTGCATTTTAACAAAAATAGTTTTTTTTAATTCGTTTATAGTTAAAAAATATGTTTTATCAAATTTCTAACATAGGTTCTAATTATTTTTCTAAAACTTCTTCTTCCTCTATTTTTTATTAATTCTAATGTTGTTGTTGTTATTTTTATTATTACTATAATAAATTTGTATTTTATTAATTATTTTCAAATGATATTCCATTCAATTGGAGAGGAATAAACTAATTTTGAACAGATTATTGAGTTTCTTGGGTTTATATTTAGTTCAAATTAGATTAAATCACAGTAACAGATGATTATTCTAACTAATATTTTTTAATATGATCTAAAATAGAATCTTTGGGTATCAATTCACCTAGAAATGGATAGAGAATAATATTTTAAGGTTCATTATTATTGTGATTATTCTAATTCTGTTAATTTAAAATTTTGTAGTCATCTTAAGACATAGCATATATTTTGTTAGATTTCATTAATTTTGATTTAATACTCTCTGTAGATGGAAATAATTCCGATTCATTATATTAAGATTTAAATTCTTATGAAATTCTTCTAACTTCACAATCACAATCATCAGGACTACTTGAGGAAGATGAGGAACTATTATGAATAGGATTAACATTATTCAATCTTGTATAAAAATATTAAATACTTAATGGGTTTTTCAAGAGGAATGAAGACTTCATAATTTTCTCTATGTTTTTCAATCCACTCTAATCTTTCAGAGATTGGTCCTTCAATAATTTCTTTTGGTACAACAAAAACAACAGGGATATCATTAATATCATCTTCAGGTGGATTTTATTCTTATTATTAGTTTGATTCTAGTTAAGATTATTGTTATTATGGGGTTTAATGAAATGTTGAAGTTAATTTATTGATCAATTCAGATGCTCCCCATTTAAACCATTATGGTAGTGAAATTATAGCATTTTTTGTACCCTATTATAAGATTATAAATTTAAACTTCAACTGCTTATTAACTAACTTATTATAGAGGCTCAACAATATATCTTTGCACAAGATTTGGTCCTTCTACATTCATTTTTTAAACAACTAAAAAGTTGAAATTCTTTTATTGAGGAACTTCATTTAATTAATGAAAATGTTCTAAAGGTCTACTACTAATAATATCTAGAATAAAAATTATATTTTATTACCTTCATCAAAATTTTCAAATCCGTCTTTATTCATTTTAATTTTAATATATATCAAATGGGATCACAATATTGTAATAATAACTAGTATCCCAAAAATATGGAACTATATTTGAAGATGCAGAATTGCAAAAGCTTGATTTTCTATAATATTATCATAAAATACAATCACAAGAAGAAGCAAAAAGTATTATATTCAAGTTAGCAAATCGCAGTTACTCTAAAAAATTAAGGAATATATATATATACTTAGGTGATTGGATTATAAATAAAAGAGGGAAGGTTAAGGAATTTTAAAATATCCTGATGATTCTGAATATTAAGGTGAATGGAAAAATAATAAAAAAATTGGATAGGTAAATTGATAGAAGTTGATTGAGATATTTATGAAGGATAGTGAGAGGATGATAGTACAATGGATGTTTAATCTTAGGATGGAGTTAAATGTATTAGGGTTCATTTAAAGATTATCTTTAAAACTTGTAGGATGGAAACAAATATGAAGGACATTTCTATGAAGGTATTAAATAAGGATAAGTTAGATATACACGGAATGATGGTTCATAATATACAGGTTTTATTGATTAATAATAAGAGACATTGTTAAGAAGTATAAATTTGGAAAAAGGAAAATAGTTAAAAGGGGAATGGTATGAAGATTATATGTGTGGATAAGGATCTAGAAATGGTCTAATCATTGTTAATTAAAGGTTAATTTAATAAAGACACTCTAAGTAGTTATTTAAGATATTTTAGAAGTTAAGATTTACGAAGGTAATTTTAAAATTATCGAAATCTAATGGTAATGATAAGATGAAGATCTCTTAAAATAGTATTATAATTAATAAGAAGTGTAAAAAGATAACTTGGATGTACTTAATTTAGAGGAATTGTGAAATTCATATATATATACTAATAATCATTATTATGAATTTAAATTATAAAATGGATTCGCTACTTGAATCAGTTGTATTGGTTTGATTGTTAGAATTATTACTTTGATTATTAGTATTATTTGTAAATGTTGTACCACATTTTAAGCATTTTTAATGAGTAGAATCCCATGTATAAGTAAAAGCTGTTGCTTAAAAGCAATTACCTTCTGTTAATGAAGGAAATTCCATAGAAATACATTAAGAACTAGTCAATGCACATAATTCAAAGTTTTTTTGATCAAAATCTAAAATAGGTTAACAAAGGCCAGTTTCTTTAAATTTGGATGAGCAAGTGTGTTAAACACAAACAGATTTAGATGCACTTTCAGTCCATTAACAATTCCATGATTTTTAAAGACAAGTATCTTTATTAGATGAGCCATCAGAACAGTTAGTCATTAATTTACATGCTCCTTCACCATTATTTAAATACCATACACATAAACCATCAGTTCCACCTTATAAACATGCTGTTTCAGTTAGATATTTATCACAAGTGGCTTTAATGACACAACCGATACCACTATCAACACAATTAGATATTGAAGAACAATTATCATTTAATTCTGTACATAATGCTTAACGACATTTGATAATATTAGGATCATATAAACATTTTCCATCAGTTCCTAAAGAAGTATTGCAATACTCTTTAGTATATGTTTCACACTTAGCAATATTTATACATTTTGTATTATCTGAAGTACAAGTTGATAATTAATCATAACATTCTTAATGAGTTATAAGAGTTAAATGTTTACATTCTAATAAGATACATTTCTTTTCTTTATCATCATAATAGCATTTATTTCTTTTAGTATCAATAATACAATTACTTGATTTTGTATATGAAGAACAATCTTATAAATCAATACAACTAGTTTCATCGGTTGTACAAGTGGGATCAACATTTTAACATTAGATATGTGTATTATAGAATGCAGATTTGCATCCATCATATACTTTACATTTACCTTCTCCATTTAAAGTTTCAGGTGTAAATACACATCTACCATCAGTTCCATAAAAACAACTTTAAATAGGTAAATTACTACATTTATCTATTGCTACACAAGATTATCCATCAGTAGTACATTCATTACTAAAAGAATAACATTCAGTATGATCTAGAAATGAAAGTGATTGACATGATGTATAAGCATAACATGCATCCCTAATCCATAAACAAGGTCCATTAATTCCATAAAAACATCCACTCTTAGTTTTCAATTCACAATTTTGTTAATTTACACATTTAATACCATCAGTTGTACATGTACTTTTAGCCGTTTAACATTCTTTGTGAGTTGTAAATGTGTAATCACTACAAACCTTATCTCTACAACCTGCAGCAGAAAATTCACATTCATTACCATCTTTATCACTTGTACATGCTGCCTATATTTTAGCATCTTTACAACTTCCTTTCTATATACAACCACCTGATTGATTTACTGTACAACCTTATTTATAAAGTTAACATTCCTTTTCTGTTACATATTTGCTTGGAGCACTATTACATCCAAAATTTACACATCTATTATTAATCCATGCACATTTATTATTTTATGAATCAGTAACACATGCTTATTAAAGATATGCATCTGTACATGTTGTTCTAATAACACAACCTCTTCCATTTGTTGTGCATTCTATTTTGAACTTTCTACATTCTTCATCTGTTGAATATGATTAAGGTGCATCACTACATTATAATACATTACAACTAGGTTAAAATGCACAATCTTATTTATTTTTATCGATTACACATCCTGATTTTAAGTTATATGAACTACATGAATCAATATCTATGCATCCTTTTCCATTGGTAGTGCATTTTTTACTGTAAAATTAACAAGCTTCATGTGTTGTAAATATTTTATCAGCTTTATCACATGTTTTATCAGTGCATGCATTATTATACCATAAACATTCTCCACCAGTTTTATTTTTAATGCAATTAATTTAACTTGTATATTAAGTGCATTTATCATTTCTCTCTATACATCCAGTTTTAGCAATATTAACTGTGCATGTATCAAGATGATTATTACAAGCTGCATCACTTGTAGTTTAATCAGAATTAGAACAAGTTCTTACTTAACATGCATTAGGAGATGCTTTTTTATTCCAAATACATTTTCCTTCTGTTATACTCTCTATGCAATTTTATTCATACTCATAATTTGAACATAAATTAAATTTATCTACACACCCATTAAAATTTGTACCTGTGTAACTAACAGTACAAGTTTGTAAGAATGTTGAACAAGCCTTAAAAGTATTAAAATTAGCATGAGTACATAATCTATTTACACAATTTGTACCATTCCAAAAACATTATTAACCTGTAATTGTGAAAGTACATTAAAACTGTAATAAATCACTACAATTAACTTTTCTAGCAACACAACCAGCTCTATTATTATTTATCATACATCCATTTAAATAATAATTACATTCATCATCAGATGAAATTAATGAATTAGCTGTAAGACATGTTTTTTAAATACATTTATTGTTTACCCATAAACAGAAAATAGTATTATTATTGGCCATATAACATTATTCTTATTTTAAGTAATTACTACAATTTAATTCTTAAATTTAACAACCTGCTAAATCTTTTTATACTGTACAAATTTTTAACCAATCCTAGCATTCATTATGAGTATTATATTCATCATTTGCATTTTAACATGTTCTGACAACACAAGATCCACTCCAAACACATTATTAATTTTAATAATCTACACTACATAATTATTCTGTTTTATATGTGCTACAAGATCTTACTCCACATTTATCATTCACTAATGTGCATATTGGTATAAATCTACTACATGTTTATTCAGAGTAGATTGCCAAAACAGCATTTGTACAATTCTTATTTACACAACTTGTACCATTCCAATAACATATTTGAGTTTCATCTAATGTTTTTAAACATTAATTTTCTGTAGTATATCCAGTACATGTACTCATTCTCTTAATACAACCACTATTTGTGGCATTCACAGTGCATTCACTTTTAAATTGAGAACATAATTAATCAGTATTTGTAGTACTTAAAGCATTTTCACATACCCATGTTTTACATCCTGAACTAGCAGTACAATTCTCTTAACCTTCAATACATGTTATAGAAAACCAAAAACAGATTGTTCCATTCACAGAAATACATTAACTTTCTTTTGTATAATTTTCACATGTTTAGGGACTATCCATACAACCTTGCAGATTTTCATTCACTGAGCATGATCCTAAAAATAACTCACATTATGCTTAAGTGTTATAACTTGAAGGAGCATTTGTACAATTTTTTTCTTTGCATGATCCATTATCCCAAAAACATGAATTACCCAAAGTATTAATAATACAACCTTTTTCTGTTTACTTAGTACAATCATCCTCAATATTTGTACAACCGCCAGTTTCTTTGACAGTGCATTATAATGATTTATCATTACCCATCATATTACATTTTTGATGGGAATCATAGGTAGTTGGAAATTAATTGCATGCAGATATTTCTTAACATTTTTTATTTTCAATATCCCAAAAACAAGGAAACTGTTAAGTATTAATTTCACATGCAGTTTAAACAAGATAATCATCACAAACTGTACTTATATTTATACATTTTTCTCCATCGCTAGTACATAAGGGTGAGATAGCTTGACAATCAATATGTGTTGCAGCTGTATAAACTGTACAACCACTAAATGGCTTGCACTTTTTATTATAGAATGCACAACCTGTAACAGGACAGGTATTGCTTTAAGAACAATAAGATTCAATATCAGTTGATTTACGGGTCTCGCATAAAGCTGATGTGCTGTTCCATTAGCAATCTATTTATGCATTACAATCCAATAAACTTAAAATTTGTTTACAAATACAGGCCTCTGATTTTATTAGAGTTCCTGCAAACACTTAGGAGATAAAAAATAAAAGTAGGACTGCTCTAATTTTCATTAATAAAATAATATAAGTATTTTTTGAAATTGTATGATGACACTTATATATCTGAATGTTGGATGTTTATTTAGAATAAAAAAGTCTTTTTTTATTGATGAATATATTTGATAAATTGGTTAAAATAATCAGGAGATCAAGAAAATGAACTAAAAATTTTAAGAGTACCCATAAGTTTTAAAAAAAATTATATATTTATTAATCTAACTTTTGGATATTAATCTAATAAAAATAATTTGAGATCCAAAATAAACAGAAATTCTTATATATCATCAAGTTTAAATAATTAACATTAATACTCCCATAAAAGCAGTTAGGATATATCCATATCTTCCCATAGAATCACTAAAACAATTTAAAAGCAATTTTATACATTTCTCCAGCAAAATGATGAATCATTTTAATTTCTGAAACAAATGAAGGTATATTTGCTTGGATAATTAAATCATAAACTAATTCATTAAATTTATCAGCATCTGCATTTTTGTTTTCTTAAATCAATTTTTGAGCTGCATTATCTAAAACTTATAGTTTTTCTCTTGGAGATTTTTTATAAACTATACTTTAGAGAATAGTAACAGCTTTTTCTTATTTGATTTGAGATTTTATTTTCTTTTATATATTTGTTCTATAAGCAATTATTTTGCTATTTAATCCTTTGTCGTATTGTAATTTAACGAAATCATAAAAAGATTCATTTGTAAATAGTTCATCTAAAATAAGGAGTTTAATTTCATCAACTGTTTAAGTGGTCTTGTAGAATTTTGAGATGAGATCAGCAAAGAATTGTATAAATTGATTAATCTCCATTTTTAAATCGATGTGACTATGAAATAGAGATAGAAAGATACAAATCAGTTGCCTTAATAAAACTCTAAGCTAATTATGATTATTAACTCTTATCCGAAATGATGATGGATGTAGAAACTAATGAAATCTTCATTTATGAATGAAACATCAAATCTTTTGGGTTTTGAACAAAGCTATAAAATATATCACTTATCATTTATTTTCTAATATGTAAATGTTATTAAATGGTTTTAAGTGTAGGCTAAACTCTATATTCATTTAATAATGGCATATGGTTGTAATCTTTATTGATGATCTCATTCACTCGAGCATGCCAACTGCAAGAGAGGAAAAGCTTCACTAATATCTGGAATTGTTGATATACATTCTGAACCAAGAGTATGTGATTATCTCTAGGATTCTTCCTAAGTACAACACATTGTCTTATTTCCCATTAATTAATTAACGAACATGAATAATCTACAATGTCTGAATTACAACATTGCTAATCCACTTGACAATTACATCATAGGTGAATAAATTAATATATATAGAGTAGTCCATTGGCAAGGGAACCTTTGGTAAAGTTTATAGAGGTCTTCATAAACCAACTTAATAATTTGTAGCTATTAAGATTCTTGAGAAGAGCAGAATTGAATAAGCTGCAGATTTCACAAGGATATAAAGAGAAATTCATATACTTCGTAAACTTCGACATCCAAATATTGTTTAATTATATGAAATACTTGAATCAGAAACTAAAATATATCTCATCATGGAGTTTATAAGTGGAGGTGAACTATTCCAACACATAATAAAACATAAGAGACTTTCAGAGAGTGAAGCTGCTGCACTCTTTTCATAAATCATTGAAGCTATAGAATATTTACATTCTCTTAAAGTTGCTCATAGAGATCTTAAACCTGAAAATCTACTTCTAGAAAAAGACACTCTAAAAGTAGTTGATTTTGGTTTAAGTAATATCTATTCTGATCTACTTTCCACTCCTTGTGGTTCTCCTTGCTATGCTGCTCCAGAAATGGTCTCAGGCATCTAATATTCAGGTATCAAGACCGATATTTGGGCTAGTGGCATAATCTTATATGCCATGCTTTGTGGATATGTACCTTTTGAAGACTCAAACACAAGAAAACTTTATGACAAAATCAAAAATTCAGATTTCCAAAGGCCTTCTCATCTGAGTCCTCAAGTCATAGATTTATTATAAGGTTTATTAAATAAGAATCCTATTAATAGATTGAGTATTGCTAAAATTAAAATGCATCCCTTTATTAGGTATTATTATTCTTTTTATTTTTAAGCAAGCATTCTTATTCTGTTTAAATTCATCGCACTTTAGCTATCAATTCAAACATTATAAAATAGTTATAAACAATTGGAATTGATAGTTAAAAATGCAGAGAAATGATCATCAATAATAAACACAATCCTATTACTACTACCTATCATCTTTTAAATAAATATTCAAAGCCTGCTTAACAAAGCTAAAGAGTCAGAACTCATTAGAGCATTAAATCAGTGGTCGATAAACCAAGTAATTCTATTGAAAGAAGACCTAATTCAAGCATTTACCACAATAAAACTAAATCATATGAAAATAATTACAATACTGCTATGCATATGAATCGTGCATTTGATAATCGTATATCAGAAAGACCTAAATCTACTGAAAGAAGAGTTTGCACAGAAAATGACAGATGGGAACGAATCAAAACTTAATATGAGACCAAAGAAAATTCTTAACGAAAAACTCATATATTAAAACCAAGTAAATCACCAGTTATGTATGCAGAGTATAAATTGAAAACAGCAAGAATTATGTGATTAATATATATAATAAATGAAGAATTAAATTTCTAGTTTGATACTCAAAACATACAACATTTTAGAAGTATTCAAAATCACTAATTTAGAATAATATGTATGAAGATATAGTTAGTTGGAATCAAGATGGGTTATCTTTTACAGTCAAAAATATAAATTAATTCTCATCGATTGTTCTACCCAACCACTTCAAGCATTTGAATTTCTCTTCATATATTAAGATGGTAATTTTTGTTATCACATTAAGTTAAACATGCATGATTTTCATAAAACATAAATAGAAAGTGTCAATGAATTTAAAAATGAATATTTCCAAAAAGGCAGAAAGTATAAACCACATTAATTAGGGATCTACTTCATCAAATTAAACGATAAGCACATAATAAACTTAAAGCACTTAGCTAGTCTATTCAACATGATTCCTAAGATAAATTAGATTAAGTAACAACTATAATTTTATTATTAAATCTAGCTTTCCTAAAAATGTGATTATTTGAATAACCTTTGCTCTTCACTTTTCGAAAGAAATCATAAAGTTATAAAAGATAATAAATCTCTCTTAAAAGTTGTTACTAGCCATAGTAAAATCTATTTTCAAGATGAAATTTAACACCAAGAATAATTGTGTATAAAAAAAGAAGAATTAACAAATAATGATTTATGAAGATATCTATGTTTTTATAAATTAAATTTGTATAAATAAGGAATTTTACATTTTTACATTTTTTAGCTTCAATTATATTCAAAAATCCTTTTTTTCTAAATTCATTTAATAAATCATCAAATTTTATAAAATTAATGAAACTCTTAATCATATTTAAGATGCTCATTATAGAAGAAAATTAAAAATAACCTCTTTTTATAATAAAATAATAAACTACATAATTAAATTAAAATTCTTAAAGTATTAGACATTCAAAATTAATCTTTATTATTTTTTCTCAATTCAGAAACAAATTAAAATTAATAACATGGTATTGTATTAAAGTATTTATTTTTTAAGTTTATAAGGTTTTCAAATGACATATTGTAAATATGAGAATTATTTTTTTTTATATATTTTAAGTTATCAAAGAAATAATATAAAATGGAGAAAAAGCAAAAACATAATTAAGAGAATAAGTTTAATCTTAAAAACTTTATTTTATTATGATTTGTTAACAAGAAGGGATTAGCCTTTGAAGCTTTAGAAAATTAAATAAATTTATGATTTGTTTACACTTATGTTTATTCAATAGACGCTTTAAAAAGGAAAAGTTCTTTTTTAAATATTTTTAAAAATAGATGTAATCCATTATATTTGATGATAATAATAATAATTATTATTTTAATTTTATAATATGCATTCAGAGTCAGTAAGATAAAAGGCGATTAGATATATAAATGAACTATAAACAGAAGATGATGATAGATTTCTTCCTTACAAATAAGAAAGAGATCATGTTGGTTTATTATTGAATACCTAAAGAAAATCAAAATCGAATAATTAATTGAATACAAAAGCTCGAATCAAACATGTTTATAGTTTAGCTTCAATTACTAAATAATAGCCATCTTAATCAACTTAATAAAATACTGTTTAGAAACATAAAAAAGAAAACAGTGCTCATAATTTAGACTTATCACTTCTATTCAACTTATAACCTCCATCTCCTGAAGAATAAGTTAAAGCTAAATAATATAAAGATATGATGGAAAAGAAAGCTCTATTAGAAATGTATGAAAGAAAGAAAGATACTAAAGTTGTTAGTCCTGCTTTAGAATAGATGATTGAAAAACTCAATTCAAGTATTACACAAGATAAGTTTGTATGGAAAATGAGTAATGTAGATAAAGGTAGAAATCTTGGTTATTTATTTCATGAATCTAAATTAAGAAAACATAATCGTAAAATTTAGAAACTACAGCCTTCTCTTCCTAATTATGAACCTAATTATCAAGCAATTCTACCAAAATCTATATCAATACTTATTAAACCAAGTGAGAAACCTTCTTATTCTTAACAAATCTAAGAGTTCATAAGAAAAAATCAGTTAGATAAGGAAGCATCTAAACAACCTTAAACTAACATTTCTAAGAAAGATAATACTCTTGAAAAAATGTATAGCATAATTTAGAATCAAATTACAAGAGAAGTGAATTAATCACTTATATCCAATCCATAATCAATGAATCCTTTAGAAGAATTTAGTGCAAAACCTATTGAAGACACTTATATATAATAATTTCATTTACAAGTTAAACAAAAAATGAAAGAAACAAATAGAGCTAGGAAGAATATCTAAAATAAAATATAAGAATTTGATTCTTATTTATAAAAACACAATTGATTTCTATTTAAGACTCATAATAATTAAGGTTTTTAAATTCAAAATTGATAACCATTATTCATAATCCTTTTTATTTAAGTTCTAAACTTTTTTAAATATTAATGTCTAAAATATCAAATTTATACATATAATTTATTAAGTAGAATGTCAGAGGATGAATCTGATTAAGTTTTTGAAGAAGGACCATCAAAGAAATGTAATTGTAAAAACTCTAAATGCATAAAACTCTATTGTGAATGTTATCAAAATAAAGTATTTTGTGATAATAATTGTCATTGTCATAATTGCTTTAACAATTCATCTAATGCTGTATTATTCAATTTATAAAATAGAAATAAAGATAAAAAGCCATGCAATCCACATTAGAAAAAAACCCAAGTGCCTTTTAGCCGAAGATCACAACTTCTGATTCAAAACCTGATCCATTAAATTTTGGAAAACATAACAAAGGTTGTCAATGCAAAAAGAGTGGTTGCATGAAAAAATATTGTGAATGCTTCTAAGCTAAAGTGCCTTGTTCAGATTAATGTAAATGCATCGAATGTCGAAATTATGGATTCTTAACTAAAGAACATTTTATAAGAGCTACTAGAGGTGATGAAGATGATTTTTTATGTAACAAAATTAAAGTTAATTAGATTAATTGTTATTGACAAAGGATTAAGATCATTTATAATCAGTGCTTTCATATAAAAAACCATTATTTGAGCAAAAAGAAATTGAAGATGTTAGTAATTAAATAAAAAAAATTATCTCATCTAATGAAACAGGTCCAATAGATCCTATACTTGATGTTTTTATTAAATTACTAAAAAACGCCTCTGATTGATATAAATTAGTAAATCTATAAAGTTTTCATATTCTAACAAATATTTCTTTATTTTATTTATTATTTCATATCAAAACGCGACCTAATTATTTATTTTAAGGCTATTCAATTAATTAAGATTAGTTCATACTTTAATTACAAATAAATAAATGCTTAAGTATTATTTTTTTATAAATGTTATACAAATATCTTTTTATCAAATAATTAAACTTTTTATATTTAGTTGGTTATTTAAATATAAAAGACTTAAATTGTTTGAAATGTTTTATTGAATTCAAATTTTATAAATAACTTTGCTTGCAAAATAATCGTCTGAATGATTTCTATTAATAATAATAGATTATTTCTTTTTTAATGATAGATTTTCAAAAAAAAGACTTATAAGACCCGAGAAAATGTTTTAAGTGTCAAGAAAATTATTAAAATCTTAAGGAATTAACAACATTTTGACTTGAATATATAAATTCTTATCTCATCTTTTGGGATTAAATTAATGAAATTTACAACTTAATATTTCAGATTTCTAAAGTCCAGAATACTCTAGGGATGTAACTAACAGTAATAAAAAAATTTAATAAAAATATTATATCGTAATGGTTTCATAAAACAGCATAAATTTTCTCCTCTTTTTAAAACTTAATAATAATTCTTCAAATAAAAAATTTTGATACTAAATTTTATCGAAATTAAGTAAGAAGTTATAAAGGGAGAAAAAATGCTTTATAAGCTATCCAAAATATTAAAAATAATATAGTAGTTTAATCTTCAAAAAGCAAAGACGTTATTCAAAGATGTCTAAAGGTAAATAAGTTATTCTAATTTTTTACTAATTGTTACCATTGAACCATTTTAAATATTTTAAATTTTGATTAAATCTAACTTTATAATGTTAATAAATATTTATGTATTTAAGAATTTTTTTAAACAACACTAATATCTTAAAAGATAGGTGAGAAAAAAAATAAGGAAAATTCAATAAAATTATGAAATTAATAAAAAATAAAAATTAGATTAATAAAATTAGAGTATTTATTTAAAACTCATAAATAGCACTTTTCTTTTATAATTTTATTTAGCATTAAAGAGATTGAAAAAATTTGATCTTCAAAAATAATTATATTTTAATGAAAAAGACTTTTGTAAATTTATTAATATTTTCCTTTTTTCTACTTACAATGAAATATAGGATCTGCATGAAAACTACTCAAAATCATCCTAAAATATGAAAAGATTAAGAAAATGAGTGAAAAACAAAAAAATAAAATGTTTTATAGAAATTATTTTTATTGATTTTCATACTTAAAGTGAATAAAATTTATGACATAAATTTATGAATCCTATTAATTAAAATAATCTTTATCAAATTTAAAAATCAAAAATTTTAATATTAAACTATTAAATTCTTAAGTAAGAGATAAATAAAGTATTTAGTATCTATTTTTCTATGTAAAAACTTACGATAAGTCCTTAAAGAAGCTAGTTGAATATTTTTATTATAATAAAATTTACTTATTTTAAAAATAATATTAGTATTTAAAAGGATTAGTAATTTAAAAGTATGACTCTGATTATAATTCAATAATTTATTCTCGATTGATTAGTTTAGTTAAAATTTATATTATCAAATTGCGAAATGTTGCAAATCAATTATTGATTAATATATTTTCAAATGAAAATTAAAAGATAATGTTGCAATACTACAAATTCTTGGAAAGTATCAGATTGGAGACTTAGATCATAAATATTCATAGCATAGATTTTTTTCTTAATTTTAATAACAATAATGGTTGGATGTAGCATTTTAGCCGTATAATATAAAATAATAGACTAAATCGCAAACGAATCAAAATATGTATTACAACAAAAAATTATGGGTCGATAATCCACAAATTATTAAACATTATTTATTGAGTAGCTAAATAATGGTTTCTTTTCTGGAGCTTAGTCTATTTACTCTATCAGCGATTTATATTAATATGCTATTGAATTAGATGTAAGCTTTTAAAAAAATTTGGATGATTGTAATATTTTTTAAGAAAATGTCTCTGACACATTGAATTTAATTCAAAAATCCTTTTGTTTTTGTTATGGTTTATCAAATTAATCTGCACAGTAAGAACAATATTATGATAAATTAATTTTATCTAATTTTCTTAGTTAAACAGCTTCTATGCAAAGATTGCATTATCAAATATATTATTCAGCAACAAGTGAAGATTAGTTTTATTCTATTGATCCTTGTCAACCTATACCAAAAGAATGGATTCCTAAAGAAAGACCTTGGTATCTATCACATAATCAAACTTCATCTTACTTATAAATAACAGACATGTATTTGGAAATAGATATTGGTGTTTGTTTTACTTAAACAAAAAGTCTTTTTAATAAAGAAAATAATACTATAGCTATACTTGCAAATGATTTAACTATGGATTAGTTTACTTTATACGATCAAATACTACCAGTAAAATTTATGGTAATTGATGAAAGAGGATAAATTTTATTGAATGAACTTTATTTAAAAGAATAAACAGAGATTTACTATTTTTAAAATATTTCAAAAACAGGTTTCAATTGGTAAGACTTTTAAACTCTTTTAAGTTTTAAAAATGGTCGACCTTATGAAGATTAATGTCCAATAAATATCGATAATACATTTTGTTTATTTAATAAATTGGAATAAAAAATTAAATTTATAAGTCTAAGTAACATAAGAAATTTGCGTTATACATTAGTTTCAGAATATGATCCTGATTTATACTTAGATGATATGAATATGTTATTATAAGAAATTGAGAATAAAAAAAGATTATCAATTTTTATTTTTTTGGGTGTGATTGGATTTTCGATTTCATTATTTTTTGTATCATTTTTGATTAATACTCTAATTCTTTAAAAGCCATTATAAAATTTACTCTATTATACAAATTTACTTAATAAAAATACGAAAGTAATAAAATAAAAGAAAATGGTATTTTCAGATTCAAATACAATTGGAAGGCTAAATTTGGCATTTTCAAATTTATTAAATTAACAAAATTAAGGTAGAGAAGATAATAAAGAATTAGCAAGATTAAGATTTGATATGTATTCTGAATATTAGAAAAAATAAAAAGAGTATAAACTTAATTTAAGAAAATATCTAGCAAAAGCAAATTTGTTGGTAATTATAAATAAATAATTTAAGGATTTAGAATTTTCAAAGCAATAAAAAACAAAAGATGATAAAAAAACAATGATTGAATAAATGAAAATGAAAAAAATGATATTTTCATCTTTTTAAGAAATAAATTAAAGATGAAATTACTTATAAATTATTAGAATGAATTTTGCTATTTTTTGATGTATAAAATCATAATTTTGGTTATTACTTTTCTAATTTTTCAAGAATATCAGGATTAGATGTTTGATCTTTTCTGGGTCTTCCAGATTTTGTATTGTATTTTTTATAAAGAGCAACAATGCATGCTCCTCCTAAACCAATATTATGTTAAAGAGCATATTGTAATCCAGGAACTTATCTTTCTTCAGCCATTCCTCTTAATTACCAACATAATTCAGCACATTAAGCTAAACCAGTCGCACCTAATGGATGTCCTTTTGAAATTAATCCTCCAGAAGGCTTTGAGTTTAATATTATATATATACATTCACAACTACACGTCCTCCATAAGTATTGTATCCTTTGTCTATAAAATCTCCAGCTTTTCCTTCTTCACATAAACCTAATGCTTCATATGTAATCAATTCATTTGCTGAAAAACAATCATGTAATTCACAGACACCAATTTATGATGGTTTTATACCTGTTTATGAATAAATCTATTAAGCTGCCCTTTTGCTCATTTCATATCCTGCCAAATTCATTAGACTCTGTTCAGTGAATGTTTTTTCACTATCTGTAGTCATAGTAATTCCTAAAATTTAAACTGCTTAATCTTATAAATTGTGTTGTAACAGAAACTTTTCTGTACAAACAATAGCTGCAGCTGCACCATCAGATGTTGGACAACATTAAAGTTTAGTTAAAGGACCATGTATCTTTGGAGAGGTAACTATTTCTTAAAGTGTATATTTATCTCTGAATTAACTATAGGGATTTCTAGTTGAATGAAGATGGTTTTTATATGCAATAAGTGCAAAATGTTCTGGTTTTGTGCCATATTTTTTCATATGTTCAATTCCTGCATTTCCAAAAATTTAGGGGGCAAATGGAGCTGTACTTTGTTCTCCCATTTCCATGGTTTTTAGAACTATTTTATCAAGTGGTTAAGTTCTGTCTGGGAATTTCATATTCAATGATCCTTTTTCCATCTTTTCAAATCCAAGTGCTAATGCACAATCATAAAGTCCTCCTTTCAAAAGTTAAGTCACCATATGTAAGGCACTTGACCCTGTTGAACAATTATTGTTAACATTATATACTGGAATTCCACTCATTCCAACTTCATATAATGCTCTCTATCCACATGTTGAATCCCCATAAACATATCCTATAGAAGCTACTTAAACAGCTGAATATGGAATGTTGGCATCTCTCAGTGCTCTTCTCGTAGCCTAAGCTGCCATTTCTGGATAGTCAGGGTTTCCATCTCGACCAGGTTTTATAAACTTCGTCATTCCAACACCAACTACGTAAACATTCATTGTTATATAAATTATTTAAATTAATTCAAATATATCTAGAATTCTTTTCCATTCTAAAATTCTTTCTACAATTTTACTCAGAAATTTTATAATGCATAGATTGTTGATTATATTATTAACACATACCGATATGGTTTCAAAAAGATTAAAAATTTTATATTTAATTCCTATTTTATTTAATAGATTCAATATAAATTATTCTCATAATTTATAATATCTTCTAATAAATTTACTAAAACTTTGTTATATTCTTTATTTTCTATATTTTAATTATTTATTCCCAATTTTAATAATTTAATCAACCATTTACTCACAATTTTCTATTGTAAATTAATCTTCAAAATTGGAAATACATTATCCATGAATAAAATTTAAGAATAATTTATTATCGCTTTTGATTCAGAATATCTTAGTTATTCTAAACTACCATTCACATTTTTTAGGTTGTGCACTGGTTATGAAAGTTAATAATATGCATCACTTAATCTTTCAATCAATTATTCAACAAATTCTAAGGGCTCAGAAGTTAAAAAAATAATTAATTTTGCTGAAATAAATTCTTAATTAATAAAACTTAATTAATTATTTTTAGTTTAATAATCCTATTAATTATCAAACTCCTCTGTTTCATTCTATCCTTTATTATATTCCATACCCCATGATTCCAAAAAATATCTCATATATAAATGAGTGTTAAATTTTTTGCATTTTTAATATTATTCGCTAAATATTGTTAAAATTTATGCTTTATTTTATTAAGATATTGAATTATTAAATTTAATAGCATAAACTTCAAGAATTTCTAAACATTTTTATTGAATAGACATTTTTGATGAGCATTCATGAGCATTAATTTTAAAGCTAAATTTTTTTGGTCTTATGTCTTCTTTTAAGAGTTCCTCAAGAGGTTTTTAAAAATCTTCATCTAAATTATAAGCCTCAAACAGTTCATTTGGAGAACACTTCTACAATAAATACTGTATTTATTCAATCATAATAGTCCAATTTTCTTCTGTAAAGAATAACCCACTTTATTAAACTATGGTTTTAAAGGAGTCAAGACATAAAGTTGAAAGAAACTTAAACTAAATAAATAATTATTACATCTTAGGTTTACAACACGAGCTAAATATATATATCAATTAAATCATTTAAACAAGACTACATTTATTAGAAATATAAAATGACTAATTCTGTGAATAAATTAAAAGTTGATTAACAACTTTTAATTACCTATTATTTTGTTTAGGATTGTTTAGTAAATTGTAATCTGGAAAATTAAATTTCATCAAATAAAGGCCGTATCACACCTCTTAAAATCATTTTCCAAAACTCATTAGATTGTTATACTCCATGTATTCTAAGTAATTCAAATAAAGTATTGACACTTTATTATTAAACTTCTAGGCTTTCATCACTATATAAAACTGAGAGGGTTGACAAAACAGGAATCCATAATTAATCTAGATATTTATTATCGTTTCTTTTAATCAATACTATTTTATCAACTAAAATTTTCAATTAATTGATTGAATTCAATACTATGTTTATTTCTTTGTTCTTGGTTTATTTAATCAATGCTTAAATCAACTCTAAATATATCTCCGAATAAACTTTTTAATTGTTAACATCTTACATAATTTTATCAGTAATCTATACACAAAATCTAGCTAATTATTATTAATCATCCTAAAGTGCTTAATTGACTATATTCATAATAATTTTCCAACCACTCTTGATGGAATTAAAACAAATATTTGTAATCATACACATACAGGATAATATATACTCTCTCAATTAGACCTTTTGTTATTGTTAAGCTTAAGTATGGCTAAATATTTATTCAAACGGTAAAAGAAATTCCTTTTGGAAATGATAGTTTGTTAATTCTGGTTACTCCAAAAATTTGCAACTCAATTGCTTTAATTAATCAATCGCATATATTGCAATATCTACATTTTTTAAGCATCCAACTTCAAGAAAATGTTCTCTCATAATTTCCCACATTCTAGACCATATGATTTTAATTCTATTCATATTAAAATCTGCAACTTCTAATATTCTACTCAACAAGAATATTCTATTGTATTTAATTTCCTCTTTTGAAAGTTCGCATAAAGCACTAATAAATTCTAAAATAGAATTTGAATCCAAATGTATTGAACTATTAAATATTTTATCAATCTATTCATATTATATTTGCTAAAATAGTCTCTCAATATTAATTATATCTTCTTAATTATAACTTTCTTTATAAGGACTATCTACTTTTATTTTCTTAACAACCTAATGTAATTATTCTAATCTTGATATTAATTATAATACTATTTTCCAACTTTTACGTAGATATTACCCAGATTATAGACTAACTTTTATCAAAGTTTATACTCCCAATATTTATTTATAAGTGCTTGGGATATTTGTACAATAGCGATATAAAAAAATTATAAATGTATCTTTTTCCTCATCTAAATCGAATCTACCAATCAATTAAATAAATGCTTAAATTGTTTCAAAGCATAATTATATCTATTTTTAATCATCACTTTATTCTAAGAATACACTTATAGATGCAAATATCACACTCCATGTTTATTACAACTAAGACTTCATATGTTCAATTGAATTAACATAATAAAATGCATCTTAATTGGGATGCTCCTTAAACCATTTTTTTAAAGAATCTTCTGCTTCTCTAGCCAGCACAGCATGTTTCTTTCTTTAATCTACTTAATTTGCTTATTCTAAGGCTCTCTTTGCCTATTCTTTTGCATGCAAAGCCAAAGGTGTTTTTTGAATTCTTGTATAAAACCCTTGCAACATTTCTTAAGGTAAATTTTCACCATCATTTATCCCTTTAGCTAAATTGATGAATTATGCTTATGTCATTTTATCTAAGTTTTTTTCATTATGTAGATCAGTCTACAACATCATAAGTAAATATGAAAGTGTATATGTAGCTTATGCTGATTAGAAAATTCCAGGATTGTCTTCACAATATTTTGAAGCAAATTTTTCCATTATTCTGTCTATTTATTATGATTCACCCGGTAAAGTAAAGAATTCTAACATGTATCTTAAACCTTCATCTACTTGTAATTCTTTAAAGTTCATGAAATCTATATATAACTAAAAGACTTTCTGATCAAATTCATTTGAACCGCCAAATAATTCTCCCAATTTATCTTTATTTATATCCCTGTTTTCCCAAAGAAATTAAGCAAACAATTTAGGGTCTCTGTTTTCCATATATTAACAAGCAATTAAATGTACTATGCAATGTTCAACTTTAAAATTAAATTTTTAAACGGCTTTATTCATTTCTAATTTCATCTATTTCTATTTCTCAAGAGGATCCTATGATAATGATTACTATTAGATGATAGCCTCCTCTTGTTCATCAAATGATTGTATTTAAATCACGTTTTGTGAATCTTCATATTATTCACAGTATTCCTTTAAACTTTAAACATATCCACAAAAATTATCTAAGCATAAAGATTTAAGATATAATTCTTGATTGATAGATATCGAAGCTTAAAATTCTAGTTTACTAAATCTACCTTAAATAATACGACATTGCATATCTAAAATTTTTTAAAGTAAATTATTTTGTCCTACTGAACAATCATAATTGACAAATATTTCTATCACTACTTTAGGACGAGTAAGAATTTTATTGAATACTTTCAAAGTGTACTATTTATGATCAAAAGAACTATTACTACTCTCCAAAAATTTGAAATAAACATTTTCTATCAAAGCTTCTAATTCTTTTTTCATATGACTTCTTACTTTCCAGATTAATTAAATAAAAATGTTTAAGGTTATTATCAATAGTTATTTTTCAGTTGAAAGAGAATTCTTAAGCAATGATTCTAATAGCTATTCTTTCAATATTAATATTAATTTAGGCTTATTTTAAAATATTATGTCACTTTGTGCCAAAGCTTCATATATTAACTCTAAAGAAAAGATTTTACATTTAATAATCATTTGAGCTAATTATGGGTTTTAAGGATCTCTTTAACTCAATTAACTAAGCATTTCTAAAATTTCATAAGCATCGTTAACATATTATTCACTATGAATAGAATGTTAATACGATTAAGAAAAATTATGCATTTAGTGTAAATGCATAAATTTGCATTTTTTACTACAGATTGGTACTTTTGTTTCTTTACAATATTAAGAGGATTGTTTTCTGCAAACGACACACCAACCAAACTTTCCATTTTTTATACCTAATTCATTAACTAAATTAATTTAAATTTAATTTTTATCATTGGTTACATTTCTTAGATTAGGTTCATGTAAATTCAAATCAATAACCTTCATTTTATTTAAGTCATCTAATTATTTCTCATAAATTGATTTTCTTTCACTATAAATTTAAACTTCATCAACTAAACTTAACATTAAAGATTTCATGTATTATTCAGCATTAATCTAGGCCTTGCATTTTCCAAAAACTAATAATTTTTAATTACACTATTATTAAATGGCTTGTTAGTATTCATCTTCTGCAAGTATACCAAAATCTTCAAGTCTTGCAAAATATGTATTAACAATCTTTTAACATGCTTCTTTGCTAGCAGTTATAATTGCAACAACCTTAGAAACTTATTAAATTTAAGGATATTTATACCTGAATGAAGATTTATTAATAGTGAAAATACTCTTGTCACAGCTTCCCCAAAAATAGGATGCTTTCTATTTGTCATAATAGCTTATATTGCTTGAATCATATTTATTTAAACTATTTCTTCCTTCTCCAATTAAGTTTACATTACAAAGTCTAAAGTTATTTCTATTACTCTTTTTTCTCCTATGATTTGCTCTCCATCCAAAAAACCCTACTCTACTATATTCTAAAATAATTAAAAGAATTACTTTTATGTCAAATAAAGCTAATTCAATCAATTTTACCTATTTTGATTCAATACACTATTAATACACCTTCATTAAGTGATTTGCATTATTATATTCCTTAACCTCTTTATTTATTAAATTTAATTACATAGGGTTTCATCTATGAGTTATTTTAATTGATATTATTTTTTTGTAATTGCCTTTTTAATTTTTTCTAATGACTAGTTGATCAAATCACCTAATGTTAATGACATTTTATTAATAAAATTTATAATTCTATATTTATTAATTAATATAGAAGTTCTCATAATGATTTCGTTTGAATTTTACTAATAAGAACAAATGATTTATAATGAATAGATTATCAAAAATTATTAAACTAAGTATTTTATTTTTCATTAAAATTATCCATTTCATATCCAGAAAATTAAGCTAATTGATATTAAAATATATACATTATATCGAATTTCTCCTTAGCATTATTGAATGTTATTAAATAAGCTCATTGTTTTCATCATCTTCAATAGATATTTATCTAGCATCAAAATTATCCTCGTTTTACTAAATTTATAGATTGAATACATTAGGTAAATATGGAGATTTCAGTTCTTTATTCAATAATTTTTACCATGGAAAATTTTTGAACCAGGAGTGCTATCTCAGTTCATAAGGGCCATTAAATCCTAAACGGTTTGCAGGTTTTCTTTGAATCAACTTATAATATTGTAATAAAAATTACTCTATTTATAAAATCTGCAGATTCCAAAGACCAATTATCTGGGATCTCAGATCGTTTAATTTATACTTATTTAGCAAGAATTTAATCTCTAATATCCTTTCTAGTTCGACCACTATAAGGTCTCTAAATATGATATTATTAAATTTATACTTTTCCTAACATAAATTCATATCCAATAACTCCCAAAGCAAAATAATCGACAGCAAAAGAATGGTTTTGTCTACACATCACTTCGGGGGCTATAAATTTATAATTAGAATGATACCCATATATCCAGGAGTTCCTGATGTATCTTATGAATTATCAGGCCTTAGGTTTCTAGCTATTCCAAGATCAGTTATTCTGACATAACCTAAAAGATTTTTTTTTTTAATACCATTTTTGTCAAGAACTAAATTTTCAGGTTTTATATCTCTATGAAGACTATTCTTAGAATGCATATACTCTAATCCAAGAAATATGCAAGCCATAAAGAACCCTTCAATATTAATTAAATTAATACTTGTTTAATCCTCTGAAAATCTTCTCATTTTACCAATGTGATATCTTAGATCTCCACCTTGCATATAATCTAAAACTAAGAAAAGATTTTCCCTGTCTTAAAATGCATAGTATATATTAACTAAAAATCTATATTTGATAAGGTAATTACGGATGCTTTAAATTACTAAGGATGTTTCTTTCATTCATTACTGAATTCACACTTTTTTTTGCAATAATTCTAAAATAGAATTAATAAAATACAAAGCTTTAGACATCTCTTTCATTGCGTATATTTAACCATTTTTTTTATATTCCACCTTCCAAACTTTACCAAAACCACCAATTCCAATAACAAATTAAAAATTGAACATATTCTTTTATACAATTGGTTCATTTATATCTAAAATTTATAATAGAGCTTAACTTTCTTTTTCTTCATCTTGTATAATTTATGATTTATCTTGAAGAATCAAGTAGTTAAGAAATGAAATTTATTTGGGCTATTATTATTTTGAAATCGAAGACTTCTTAGAATGATTTGCTGATGATTATTAGCTAGATGGTATTACTAATTTTTATAAGCCATGCATCATAGGAACAGGTGATCTATCACAATTTTATTCATTTTAGCGGCTTTACATTTACTTAAGTACTTTACTTATTTAACACATTAATCACTTATTAACCTTAAGTTAATTATGATCGAACTACATTCATTTATCCTGAGTCTTGTCTTGAATGAGGTAATCTGTAATTTAAACTTTTCATAACAGTAAATATATAATATAAATTTATTAGAATTATTAGCTTCAAATAACTTATAAGAAATCACAATAAAATTAAGGCAAACATCAAATTAATTTACGTATTCGATACATTCAATGACTTTTCATAAATTTTAGTTATAAAAACAATTATTTTTCTAATTCATGCAGAATAAAAATTGAAAAAATTGTTTAATATTGAGGAAATCATTAAACAGATACTATATTAAGAAATATTAAATTTTAAAGTATGCATTTTTTCTTATTAAAATTTTCAAAAATATCTAATAATGTCAAAACTTGAATCAAACTATAAAAATTTAATTATTTAAAAATGATAAAATAAGGACTTTTTATTTATAAAATAATCCGCCTTTTGTGAAATAAAATTAAAGTTCATAAACTATATTTCTATTTTAGCAGCGACTGTTTTTTAAATTGTGATTATCTTGAATAAAGAAAAATTGAAAAATAAAAAAAGAATAATTTATAAATATTATCATTTTTTATTTTTTAAAATAAGCTAAATTTTTGTTTGAATGTTCACAAAAAATCACAATTTTTAAAAAACGAACATAAAATAATGATTAGCAGTCTTTAATTTTTTTTGTTTCAGAACATTTTATTTTTACAATTTTCTTGATAAACTTATAAAAATTCTTGGATAAAATTGAAGAAAACAAGAATAGAATTTTAAATAATAATTATAAAAAGATAGATCCCTAAATATTTATATTGTAAATATTTTAATTATAATTGATATTTGTATTATTTATTTTAATAATCAATGCATCTTCAACTATATTTGTCAAAATGTCCTCTGTAGTTAAAGAAATCAAATTGCAAGGCTTCTTTCTATTTATCAGTTGATAACTAGTTTGATTGATTATTTTAATTACAGATAAGAAATCTTAATATTTTTCTTAATCCATTTAACAATCAACAAATTACTGTGCTTCCTTTTTACAATTAAAGATATTGCCATCAGACTTAAAAACACATTCTCTTACATCATTAAATGATGCTAAACAAAGAGGATGCATTCTTTCCCTAAAAAAATTTGAACAATATTTACGCTTCTTTATAACATCCAACCAATTCTCTTGCTTTATCTCTACATTACCTTGGATCTTTTGGTATAGGTGTTGTAGTTTATCGGCAGTCCTCATAATTATGAACTTCTGATCTACATTTGTGGAAAGCATACTAAGAGTGAATCAAAACCTCAAATGACTTTGTATTCATCTAATATTTTATTATTTTAATAATTAGAATATTTGATTGGTAAACAAAAGTAAATAATAAAAATTTTAAGCTCAAATTTCATGAATCTATTCAAAATAAAAATATCAATTTGATTCTTAAACATTAAAACAAACAATAAAGACATATATTCATTTAAGATTTTTAGAAATTTTCACGATTTATGTAGAATTTATCCTTTTTTTTTTAATGTGATATTTAAAAATAGTGTCAAAAGTTATTATTAGAAGATTAGAAAATATATATACTTAAATAAAATGAGTTAATAAGGTAAATTTCAATTTTTGAAATTAATTACATATAATCAGAGTATGATGATATCCATAAAAATTATCATTAAAATATTGATAAGGCTTTCGTTTAATATAAGGCATTAGTTCACTTGATTCTAAATTAATGATTTTGAGCATTAGAGAGAACCAAAATTAAAAAGCAATTTTCTTACTTTCCTTAATAAATATGATTTAAAAAAATTATTATGGAATAAATTGACTCGTTAAAATTTTTATCCGACTTTTTATGCTATTAAAATGAATCAATTTAAAATCAGAACTTGCTCATTTTAAACTTTTATATTTCATGTTGACTTTTGGAAATAGAATTATTTTTTATATATATAATGAAATTTAACACCAAAGAAAATCTTTTCAATTTACATTAATTTAAAAGGAGTTATAAAATAATTATGAAAAGAAAAAAATATTCAATTTTTTAGTTGCAATAAATATATCATATTGTGAACATAAACTCACTTGTTTATTTTAATTCCTATACTTTAAGCTCAAGCTAATCTATATAAACTGACTATTCCTATATTTTTTACGAATAGCTCATTAATTAATCTTATTTAAATTTGAGAGTCATTTCCAGGTCTTTGTTCTTTTTTAAGTATTCATCACTCATTAAAGCTTTAGATCTTAATTCCTTTATTTAGATAAACATTTCATCTTGATGGCTTGATAATTCAGAAATTTATTCTAAATATTTTTTCTCTAATCTTTCTTTATAAACCTTAATTTAAGCTTCTTTTTCTTAATACATTTTTATTTCTTATTGTAAATTTTTAATTTCAATTTTTTAATTGTCCAAATCTTTTTATAACTAAATAATTTTTGCTTTTTAAGTTGCTAAATATTCATTAGGATGTTCATCTTCAAGTAATCCAACTTATTCGCAAAGTTTTTAAATTGCATCATTTTAATTTTTAAGTTTTTTTTCTAACTCACTATTTTATTTTAATAATTCTTCAGCTTCTTTGATTTTGGTACAATTCTATTCATTTTCTATTTTGAGTTGATTAAATTTATCTTCATATTCTATAATTTAATTTTATAGATTAATTTAAGTTAATTTTAATTCTTAAATTTATTTTTCTAATTCTGTAGATTCATTAGTTATTTTTTCATTTTAAAGCTGCAATATTTAAATTTAATCTTTAAATTATTCAGATTACTAAACAAATTGTTCATTTTCTAATTTTAAATGATCTATTTATTTAATTAATTGTTATTCTTTCTCGTTTTATTCAGAAATATGATTTTCGGAGACTTAAGAAAAATCTTCAAGATTTTGAATATGTTCTTTAAGTTCTTCAATTTATTACTGATAATTTTTATCATTAATTTCATATTATTAAATTTAACTTTTTAATAAATTTAGTTCATCTTGCAAATCTTTATCATCGATATCTAATTATATTTATTTTTGTTGGTGTTTTAAATTATCGATTTCTTGTAAATATTGCATTTCTTTTTCTTTGAACTATGACTCTTATTAATGTTATATTTATTCATATTCATATTTCAAATTTTCAATTTCTTATAAATATTATAATTCCTAAACTTGGTTTTGTTATTCTTGATTTGCATTTGTTAATAATATTTATTCATCTTTTGATTTCATATTTAGAATTTCATTTTCTAATTACAATTCCTTTTCTTAAGATTACTATTAATAAATAACTTTTTCTTAAAGTAATTCTTCGTATTAAGTCTTTATAATTTATGATTCTGATTCTTATTGTAATTCTCTTTCTTTAAATTACGATTCTTAAATTTGACTTTAAGACTATAATTATTCAATATGTGATTGAAAATATTGAATCTATTATTAAACTTCTTATTCTTATTTTTAATATTACTATTCTTTCATGTTACTAGATTATTATAAATGTTCAAGTTGTGATTGTAAAGTTATAATTTATTCCTAAAATTCTTATTCGTTTTTTTGTGATTACAATTCTTTCATATTACTTGATTATTATAATTCTTCTAATTTTGACTTCAAATTTGAAATCTCTTATTAACATTCTAATTCTTATTTTTGAGATTACTATTCTTTCATGTTACTTGATTATTATAATTGTTCAAGTTGTGATTGTAAAGTTATAATTTATTCCTAAAATTCTTATTCGTTTTTTTGTGATTACAATTCTTTCATATTACTTGATTATTATAATTCTTCTAATTTTGACTTCAAATTTTAAATCTCTTATTAACATTCTAATTCTTATTTTTGAGATTACTATTCTTTCATGTTACTTGATTATTATAATTGTTCAAGTTGTGATTGTAAAGTTATAATTTATTCCTAAAATTCTTATTCGTTTTTTTGTGATTACAATTCTTTCATATTACTTGATTATTATAATTCTTCTAATTTTGACTTCAAATTTTAAATCTCTTATTAACATTCTAATTCTTATTTTTGAGATTACTATTCTTTCATGTTACTTGATTATTATAATTGTTCAAGTTGTGATTGTAAAGTTATAATTTATTCCTAAAATTCTTATTCGTTTTTTTGTGATTACAATTCTTTCATATTACTTGATTATTATAATTCTTCTAATTTTGACTTCAAATTTTAAATCTCTTATTAACATTCTAATTCTTATTTTTGAGATTACTATTCTTTCATGTTACTTGATTATTATAATTGTTCAAGTTGTGATTGTAAAGTTATAATTTATTCCTAAAATTCTTATTCGTTTTTTTGTGATTACAATTCTTTCATATTACTTGATTATTATAATTCTTCTAATTTTGACTTCAAATTTTAAATCTCTTATTAACATTCTAATTCTTATTTTTGAGATTACTATTCTTTCATGTTACTTGATTATTATAATTGTTCAAGTTGTGATTGTAAAGTTATAATTTATTCCTAAAATTCTTATTCGTTTTTTTGTGATTACAATTCTTTCATATTACTTGATTATTATAATTCTTCTAATTTTGACTTCAAATTTTAAATCTCTTATTAACATTCTAATTCTTATTTTTGAGATTACTATTCTTTCATGTTACTTGATTATTATAATTGTTCAAGTTGTGATTGTAAAGTTATAATTTATTCCTAAAATTCTTATTCGTTTTTTTGTGATTACAATTCTTTCATATTACTTGATTATTATAATTCTTCTAATTTTGACTTCAAATTTTAAATCTCTTATTAACATTCTAATTCTTATTTTTGAGATTACTATTCTTTCATGTTACTTGATTATTATAATTGTTCAAGTTGTGATTGTAAAGTTATAATTTATTCCTAAAATTCTTATTCGTTTTTTTGTGATTACAATTCTTTCATATTACTTGATTATTATAATTCTTCTAATTTTGACTTCAAATTTTAAATCTCTTATTAACATTCTAATTCTTATTTTTGAGATTACTATTCTTTCATGTTACTTGATTATTATAATTGTTCAAGTTGTGATTGTAAAGTTATAATTTATTCCTAAAATTCTTATTCGTTTTTTTGTGATTACAATTCTTTCATATTACTTGATTATTATAATTCTTCTAATTTTGACTTCAAATTTTAAATCTCTTATTAACATTCTAATTCTTATTTTTGAGATTACTATTCTTTCATGTTACTTGATTATTATAATTGTTCAAGTTGTGATTGTAAAGTTATTTGTGATTACAATTCTTTCATATTACTTGATTATTATAATTCTTCTAATTTTGACTTCAAATTTTAAATCTCTTATTAACTTTCTAATTCTTATTTTTGAGATTACTATTCTTTCATGTTACTTGATTATTATAATTGTTCAAGTTATGATTGTAAATTTCTAATCTATTCCTATAAATCTTATTCTTATTTTTGAGATTACTATTCTTTAACGTTACTTGATTATTATTATTCTTCTAATTTGGATTTCAAAATTTAAATCTCTTATTAACTTTCTAATTCTTATTTTTGTGATTACAATTCTTTCATATTACTTGATTATTATAATTCTTCTAATTTTGACTTCAAATTTTAAATCTCTTATTAACTTTCTAATTCTTATTTTTGAGATTACTATTCTTTCATGTTACTTGATTATTATAATTCTACTAATTGTGATTGTAAATTTTCAATTTTTTCCTAAAATTCTTATTCTTTTTTTTGTGATTACTATTCCTTCATATTACTTGATTATTATTATTCTTCTAATTTTGTTTTCAAATTTTAAATCTCTTATTAACTTTCATATTCTTATTTTTGAGATTACTATTCTTTCATGTTACT